>CAUYON010087351.1:0-10903 GCA_963573935.1 Arctocebus calabarensis
ATTGGACTGGAAACTTCTACGGTTGTGGTTGACCAGCCCTCCACCTAGGAACTGGGGTGGTGACTGCAGCCTTTACAGTTCAAGAGTTCCAGACCAATTGTAAATGCAGACAATCTGGATTCTGGATGAGTTGGAGTTCTAGACTTCCAATCCAGGGTAGAGGGTGGACTGAAGGATCAAGGTGGTAAGGTAAACATTTACAACACCAATCACATTGAGAGCAAATGGGCTAATACACTCATAAAAGGGCTACCAGACACAAGCCACAGATGCACCCACAGTCAGAAACATAGACATACAGATAAAGCATAGCAAACAAACAACCAATCAAAGAACAACAGCTAGGAACAAAAACAAACAAAAAGAAGAATTCTACAATAAAAATGATTCTTGTAAAATACTTGAGGGCAGAGAAAAAGAAAAACCTCTAACAAATGTGATGAAAGCACTCTTAGAAGCTATTAAAAGGGAAGAAGAGGAAGGGGATAGAGAACAAAGAAATTGAAATAGGAGAGGAAGAAGAAATGTACAATTGAGAATAGAATATAATAAATATAGCCTAAGAAAAGAAAGTGAAATAAAAAATTATTTATCAATGGCACCTCTATGAAAAGGATATTCAAAAAAAAAAAAGAAAAAAAAACCCACCTCAAAAATATCGTTCTTGTATATATATAGAAATAAAGGTCTTTATGTATGAAGTTGATGTCAACTTAAGTGGAATTAATTTATAATGTAATATACTTTGTGGACACCAGATGGCGCTGTGAGTGGTTCTCAGGCTTATATGTGGTTCATCAATTATATTGTTGCTATGGAAACTACGCTGATTGGCCATTCACCATTTTTGTAGTTTCTCCACTGGTGCTTTATTTTGGGTGATCAGCTCCAAACGACATTCCCATCTGACCTCCAACTTTGGAGCTCGAGTCCACTTGTCCCAAAACTCTCCACTCTGCCCTCCCGCTCTCTCGCAATCCAACAACTGCAATCGGCTGTGAGAGCAGAGTTCGCAGTGACTGCAGGAGGGGGGCTTGTGGTGGCCGCGGTTCTCGGGGCAGGGGCAGCTGCTGCGGCTGGAGGGGAGGGAGCTCCCTCGGGGCTGTTGCTGCCACTTAGACCTGCCGCTTTTTCTCCAGCTGAAGTGCTCGGGGGCCCTCTTCGCCAACTTCCACTGCTCAAAGTGTCTTTTCCACACCCCAGAATCTTGCGTTCCCTGCACAGTCAGACCTCACCAGGATATCCCACCTGGGCTAGCACTGACAAATTACCTCCTCCCTATGATCTGGGGAAAAGGCGCTCGCCATTTTGGGCATTCCAAAATGTTTCCGGCAGGGTCATATCCCATCGACTCTTGCTTGGGCCTGGGTCTCCGTGGATCCTAGCAGCACCCCTTTCTGGTCATCAAACTCTGAGATCCATGCTTCAGTGGATTTTTCTCCAATTTTGGTTTTGTGAATTGTGACCTTCTGTCCTCCCTGTGGGAGGGGCTGGCTGCCCCTCCCCCAGGCAGAGGGAAATGGTTACAGCAGTTTCCCCGGTTATGAACTATATTTCATACACAACAATCTACCAACTTGCTGTGCATCTCCAGCTGCCCATCCACTCCAATAATTCACATGGGGAAAGATCTAGAGCTCCCTCCCTCTCACCTGCTGACCGAGGAGAGAAGGGCTACGGGACCGTCTCCATTGCCAT
This sequence comes from Arctocebus calabarensis, assembly GCA_963573935.1. Taxonomy (NCBI): domain Eukaryota; kingdom Metazoa; phylum Chordata; class Mammalia; order Primates; family Lorisidae; genus Arctocebus; species Arctocebus calabarensis. The sequence continues at coordinate 1,699 of CAUYON010087351.1, forward strand.
CTTCTGACTCTCCTCCCGGTCTATTTTTAAGGAATTTGATTGATATCTTGATGCAGTCTTTAATATTCCACAGATTTTTTTTTGGGGGGGGTCCCCCTTCTCTGTGTACTTGTGATCTTTATTCCTACATTCCAAGAAAGCTTACCACCCTGCTAAGCATCTACCACAAAGACAGCACCCTTGATCTTGTCTATTCGGCCTCCTCTCTGAAAGCCTTTCTTCTCCCCAGATGGATCTCTGTGGTCCTGGCTTTTCCGTTTTCCAACTTGCCATCCACCAATTTGCCAGTCAGATGTTCCATTTCTTCAGGTTACTATAGAAATCCGTATTAATTCTCTGTGGGTATGGTAAAGTATTTATTGCATGTGGATGACATAGCTTCTCTTGGCGAAGGGTCTTCTGGAGGAAACGTTTTTAAGTTTCGTGGAAATAATGTGTGACTTATTGAAGTCATAGCATTTTGAAGCTACAAGCAAACTTAGAAGACTTACTGATATAATTCCATTTTTTTTTCTTTCAAATGGGAAAATGAGCCCAGGAGAAATTCCTAGAATTTCATTCCTAATTCACACTTTCAAGATAGTGATTTGGCAATTATTGCTTTAGCAATGTGGAAAAAGAGGTCCAGAACAGAATGATTTGATTGAAGCTACATGGAAGATCAAAAGCTTAATTGAGATGGGTTTTCTTTTACCTACCTTTCTTCTGATTTTGAAAGTAATGTTTGTAATGTCCATAAGATCCTTTTAAGGAGGCTGCAGACCTCCTCAATTTTGCTTATAAACCTTGTCTCTGTCTTTTCAAATTCAATTAATTGAAATTTCATGGATGTCTAAACCTTGGGAAGAGCAGTGATTGGGCTGGAGGGTAAGCCAAGTTAGGAACTATCTCTTAGGTTTTATTTGCTTTTATTCTAGAAGTCACTCTTTCCCTTTTTTGGCATTGCATTGGCAATGAGGTGATTGAAAAGAAAATTAAGAATCAACTACTGTCAGTGTTAAGGTGGTCATTTTTGTAAATAAGGAAAACCTTTTATCAGGAGCTTAAAAGGACATCTGAATTTTATAGTTTTGTGAACAAAAATAAATACTAACTACTGTAAACCAGCCCTTTCTAAATTAGCTATAGTAATAAAATATAACTTAAAATAATTACTTGTTGTTTTCTAGCTGGATGATATTACTAAATATATTTGATGTTTTTCTTTTTCTATACTGAATTAGCATCTTGAGATTTGAAGGTTTTCCAAACAATTCATAACTGACAAGTAAAGAAATTTACATAGGTAGTGATATGATAGTTTTTAGATTAGGAATTCACCTTTTATCTTAACAAAAATACAGATTTTTATTATGATGAAGGTAAGTTAGTAAGGTCAAATGACTCCCATTCATTACCTTTCTTTTAGTCCAATCCCAATACCTACTGCCAGGTGCTATAGGATGAGATTTTTGTCTTTTGGCTTAATATGATGTTCAATGCATACTTTTCAGTAAAATTCCAGAGTAGAGATATGATTATATTTTATAATGTCTTATATAAAAGTTATAGCTCTGTCATATGAGTTTCTGATAATGTAGGTTCTAAAAGTTAAAGATTCATCACTTTATGTTTGTTTTTTATACAATAACAGCAGCTGATATGGAATATTTACTATTTTTCAGGTGCTGTGCCAAAAGTATTACCTATTTAATTTTCATGTATACCAACAAGGTAGATACTATCATAACTCTTATTTTAGAGATGAATAAACCAAGATTTGGAGTGTTAGATAACTTGCTTGTGGTCCACAGTTATCAAGAAAGAGCTCAAACACAAATCCAGGCTTGCCTGACTTCAAAGCCCATGTACTCCCCCACTGTGCCACATTACTTGTTAGAACAAGAAAAATGATGAAGAAACTAGGTAAGGAATGATACGTGAGGCCAGGCAAAGAGGAAATGTGAAGTAGCATCTGATTCAAACTCTTTTTGCCAACCCTAGCTCAAAACAACACATTTTGCTCTATTGTAAATATTCTTATTTGATTAAGAGCAGATAAACTTATGTTGAAAGTAAAATGAAAGACTTTTTGTCATCATTGACATCTAATCACTGAAAAAGTTCTGTTGATTTTTTCTTCCAAACTTATCTTTTTTTTTTTTTTTTTTTTGTGACCGAGCCGCAAGCTGTCACCCTGATAGAGTACTGTGGCATCACAGCTCACAGCAACCTCCAATTCCTGGGCTCAAGCAAGTCTCTTGCCTCTGCCTCCCAAGTAGCTGGGACTACAGGCGCCCGCCACAACGCCTGGCCAATTTTTTGGTTGCAGCCGTCATTGTTGTTCGGCGGGTCCGGGCTGGATTCGAACCCACCAGCTCAGGTGTATGTGGCTGGCACCTTAGCCCATTGAGCCACAGGCGCCGAGCCTTCCAAACTTATCTTAAATCCTTTTCTTTCATCCTCACTCCCGCTGACTTAGTTTAAAAAGTTTCTCTCATCTAGTCTCATCTTGTACCTCCTGACCAGTCTCTCTGCCTACCCATTCTACAATAGTCTTTGAGCATTAGGAGTTAAATTAGATACAGCTTGTCACCAAGGGGCTTATGGATTTGTTTGAGAGAAGACATGTAAATAAGTAATTTACATGTGATACATTCTTGATCTGTTTGGTCCTATGGGATCCCAGAGAGGTCAGAATTTCATGGAACAGCCAAGGCAAAAGAGCCACAGCATTTAATGGAAGTGCTTTTTAGTAATACCGGAAATAAAATCAAAACATGTCAATGATAACTTCAGTGCTCCTAATAGTTACTGAGCCATTATTTTGTGTCAAGCAGTGTCTTAAGTGTTTTTCATGCACTATCCTGTTCAGTCCTCAGAACCACGCTCTGGAGTAGGCACTATTATTATCTCCTCTTTACACAGGAGGAAACCAAGGCTTAGAGATTTAAGTCACCAGCCCAAGTTTACACAACTTCAGAGGGGAAGTGTTAGGATTTTAACTCAGTCTCAATTCATCACTACATTTATTTAGGGAGAAAGAGGAGTAGAGTTTTCATATGTACTGCATGTGAGGAGTAGAATTGTTCCAGAAGTGATGTGCATGCAAATCTCAGGTCTAGGAGATGTACAACTGGGAGTTGTCACCCTATAGAAGTTACCTGAAGCTAAGGACATCCATGAAAATGTCCCTGACAGTGAGGGTTAGAGTAGAAGTTCAAGGACAGAAACTTGGAGGCTGTGTCCATGTAAGGTCCATGTCATGTAAGGGGAAAGGAGAGGGGGAAGAGTCAAAAAACATTTTAGAGAAGGATCAGAGAGGACTTGTTTGGAGGCTGTGCCACTTTTAGATTATGTCCGACAGTATTTAAATCAGTTACAGCTGTCCAGCTTATAGCGCACACCTTCAAAGCTCTTTCACAGGTAGCAGACGAGTCATCTCGCAACTCCATCCAAAGGAAATAGAAGCCTTCCTATGGTCAGGTGAGCCAAGCTTGGTCTTGCTCTGACCTGCACTGTACAGCCACCTAAGCCCTACATAGTCAAACATCATGGCTGGCTTGGCTCATAGGAGTTAGAAGAGATCATTGATTGCTCTAAAGAATCTGCCTTAGCTTTTTCTTTGCCCAAAGAAATACTTCTCTGTTTAAGTCTATATCACAACTGCTAGCCTAGTGGCCTGCATGATTCAACTTTTGTCACTATCTAGAGCAGGGATCAACACACTTGTTCTGTAAAGAGCAAGACAGTAAATACTTTATGCTTTGTAGACCACACAATTCTGTTCTACTGCAGAGTTCTGCTATCTGTTGTACTGTGAAAGTAGCTATATACAACATGTAAACATACGGGCACATCTGTGTTCCAATAAAACTTTATTTATAAAGCAGGTGATTAGGTGGGAATTTGGTTGATGGGTCAAACCCATAGTTTGTTGACCCTCAAACTATTGTCTTGCCTGCCAGTTTGGTGTCTTTTCAAAACTTTTTCTCATCTCTGATCCTTTCTTCATTGAACACTTAGCTCCACAGAATTAAATGCTCTTGTACAGCTTCCTTATTCCTTCTGCATTCTCTGGTACCTTCCCTAGTAACATTCTCTAGTCAGGGAGCATTTTTAACAGTTATTGAAAGAGCATCTCCGCAGGTAGGCTACAATGGAAGCGGGCAGTTAACTCAAATATGCCATTTTGAAAATCATAGGTTAATGGTGATCTGATCTATTACCACTCTAGATTCTTAAACATTTTCCCCTCCCCAAAATGCAAATTGACTTATTACAATGTGATCCTGTACTGTGTTTTCGGCTGTAGTGGAGTTGCACTTAATAATATAACAAATTAGGTTTTATTTGTGAAGTAAGGAATGATTCTGATTTCAATGCAACAAAACCCTTTTGGTGTCTTTTGCTTCCTTAGGAGTTGGCTAATTTTGTGAAATCTAGAAGGGTGTCTAGCATTTCTTAGATGCACTCCCTGTGGAAGGACACACACAGTGATTGCAAGATTACCCTGAGAATTGGGGAAATTCAGCTCACCACTGAACATTTTAACATCCACTGCATCTCAGTAGAACTGAAAATTGGAAAATAGGTGCTAAAACAGTTTGCTTCCTGATAAAGCAAGATTTAGAAAATATTGGAAATCTGCTAAAGCATCATTTTCCCTCCATAGTCCTTATCTTTAGGGTTCTTGCTATTGATTACGAAGTACATTCAAATCTTTTTTTAAATTGCAAAATCCTTATTTATATGCATTGATCTTTACACCATAAAGGCTGATAAAGTAAGTCTGACTTTCCAATCTTACTGATCTAAATTGAGTTGTTTATATAGCATTTCAAGTCTGCTATCAATTAAGTAGCAGTTCTGTGATGTGTGAGTTGAGGAGTGAAATGCAAGTGATTTTTATGTCAACTCCATTTGTGATAAGAAATCAATGCATGGACGGCAGAACCAGGAAAACACTGAAACCTCTTTCTGGTTTTACATTTCTTCCTATGGCAGGTGGGCTAGACATGTGCTACTTCCACCCACTTTGGGAGGTCTTGCTGCCCAGCTTTGGAGAGCGCAGTTAGCAGACAGCCTAAAGCTGTCAGTTCCTTGAGGGTTGACCTCAGCTAAGGTTATGCCATTCCAGATAATTCACAACTGATGACTGCATGAGATGAGGGGCTATAAAGATTGGGCCATTTCAGCCTGTCATGGGATATTCTGTCAGATAAAACTCGCTCCAAATCTGTCAGTTTTGTGAGGCATGCACTGCAATTTAACCTGTCCTTCTGTCAAATCTTGCTACTACTCCTTCTGTTCACAGGTATTTATCCTTCATGACAATCTTGTATTCAAAACTCCATCTCAGTATCTGCTTCCAGATCACTGTAGGTCATAGGTCAGCAACCCTCGGATTCCCTGTAAAAAAGAACTATTGGGAGACTTGTTCTTGGTAGTATTTGGCCCATCGTGGTGGTTACCCCAAGTTATTCACACTCTCTCAATGGGTCCTACAAGAGGAAAGGCTTAAAGAACAGAATGGAGGTGGGTAGTCTTAGAAGCCTATTCTGCTAAGCAGATCATAAAAGTGGCTAGAAACCTGAATGGTTTACTGTCTTTGTCCCCCCGCCCCACCAGATTTATTGTTTTTAGCATGTAAAGTCTTAGTGGGAATCAAGGCTGCTAACTGATCAGACCATAACCATGTAAGGCAAATTGCCCCATCTCATCATGCCCAAGCAAGGCAAATGCCAAGCTGTAGCCAATCATGCTGTTCTATAGTCATTTCCTTGCTCTGTCTGTAAACACTGCTTGTCTATGTTGCTGGGTGGAACTCATGCAGTGCTACCCAGTCCATGAATTGTGCTTTGCTCAGATAAACTCTGCTAAATTTAATTTATCTTAAGTTTTTATTATAACAACTGTAAGATGATTTTGAGAATAAAGATTATATACCAAGTTTAGGGAAGAAAGATAAGAGTTTGGGTATGAGATGCTGCTATGCCTCCTCATTTTGGCTCTGGATTTCTTAACTCCATGTTTCTTATGTATGAGAGACATATATTCTTTCTCTCTTTTAAGAATTTATACCATTCCCTTGTTGGATTTTTCTGTTATATGCACCTGAACTTAGTCCTAACGGATACAAACGCTAAGCCCTTGTTGGCAGGAAAAGTAATTTCATACTTAGAATAGAAATTTGTCTAAAGAAAAACTTTAGACAAATTAAGTTTAGCAGAGTTTATTTGAGCAAAGAACAATTCATGAATTGGGCAGTACCCTGAACATGTAGAAATTCAGAGCTCTTCACCCATCATGGGCAGGCAGTATAGACAGAAGAAAAAAGTGACGTATAGAAATGGCTTGATTATGGCTCAGCATGACCTTAGGGTCATGAGCTGATTGATTGGCAGCCTGTGATCGACTAAAACCTGGTTGCTAAGATTGCTTGAGACTGAGCTATCTGTTACACGTTATAAGAATATACTCTTAAGTACAGATACAGTTTACTTATATACTAAGTTATACTATAGTTCATTACATAGAGGCCAGTTTAATTTTATTTAACAAGCTTAAAATACATCTGCATGATGATATGATTGTATATCTGGAAAACACCAGATATACAATCACTTCTAAAAGTTCTACTATAAAACTTTTAGAAGTGATCAAGGAATACAACAATGTCTCAGGCTACAAAATCAACATCCATAAATCTGTAGCCTTTACATATACCAACAATAGCCAAGCTGAAAAAACAGTCAAGGACTCTATTCCTTTCACAGTAGTGCCAAAGAAGATGAAATATTTGGGAGTTTACCTAACAAAGGATGTGAAAGATCTCTATAAACAGAACTATGAAACTTTAAGAAAAGAAATATCTGAAAATGTTAACAAATGGAAAAATCTTCCACGCTCATGGCTGGGAAGAATCAACATTGTTAAAATGTCTATATTACCCAAAGCAATATATAATTTTAATGCAATTCCTCTCAAAGCTCCATTGTCATATTTTAAAGATCTCAAAAAAATAATACTTCATTTTATATGGAATCAGAAAAAAACTCAAATAGCCAAGACATTACTCAGAAATAAAAACAGAGCAGGAGGAATCACGCTACCAGACCCGAGACTGTACTATAAATCAATAGTGATCAAAACAGCATGGTATTGGCACAAAAACAGAGAGGTAGACATTTGGAACAGAATAGAGAACCAAGAGATTAATCCAGCTACTTACCGTTACTTGATCTTTGATAAGCCAATGAAAAACATTCAGTGGGGAAAAGACTCCCTATTTAACAAATGGTACTGGGTGAACTGGCTGGCAACCTGTAGAAGACTAAAACTAGACCCACACGTCTCACCATTAACTAAGGTAGACTCTCACTGGATTAAAGATTTAAACTTAAGACATGAAACTATTAAAATATTAGAAGAAAGTGTAGGGGAAACTCTTGAAGGAATTGGCTTGGGTGAATATTTTATGAGGAGGACTCCCCAGGCAATTGAAGCACTATCAAAAATACACTACTGGGACCTGATCAAACTAAAAAGTCTGTACAGCTAAGAACACAGTAAGTATAGCAAGCAGACAGCCCTCAGATTGGGAGAAAATATTTGCAAGTTATGCCTCCGACAAAGGTTTGATAACCAGAATACACAGAGAACTCCAACGTATTAGCAAGAAAAGAACAAGTGATCCCATCTCAGGGTGGGCAAGGGACCTGAAGAGAAACTTCTCCAAAGAAGACAGGTGCACAGCCTACAGATACATGAAAAAATGCTGACCATCCTTAATCAGAGAAATGCAAATCAAAATTACTCTGAGATAGCACCTAACTCCAGTAAGACTAGCCCACGTGACAAAATCGCAAAACCAGAGATGTTGACGTGAATGTGGAGAAAAGGGAACACTTCTACACTGCTGGTGGGAATGCACACTACTATGTTCCTTTTGGAAGGATGTCTGGAGAGTACTTAGAGATCTAAAAATAGACCTTACATTTGACCCTATACTTCCTTTACTAGGTATATACCTAGAATACCAAAAATCACACTATAATAAAGCCATCTGTACCAGAATGTTTATTGCAGCCCAATTCATAATTGCTAAGTCATGGAAGAAGCCCAAGTGCCCATCGACCCACGAATGGATTAATAAACTGTGGTACATGTACACCATGGAATATTATGCAGCCCTAAAGAAAGATGGAGAGTTTACCTCTTTCGTGTTTACATGGATGGAGCTGGAACACATTCTTCTTAGCAAAACATCTCAAGAATGGAAGAAAAAATATCCAATTTACTCAGTCCTACTATGAAGCTAATTTAAAGGTTTCATATGAACGCTATAACCCAACTAAAGCACAAGAATATGGGAATGGAGGGGAGGGGAGAGGTTGGGGTGGAGGTAATTGGTGGGGCCACACCTATGGTGCATCTTAGAGGGGTACAGGAGGAACTTACTAAATGCAGAATACAATGTCTTCCTACAATAACTATGAAAATGCCATGAGGGCTATGTTGAGCAGTTTGATGAAAACATTTCAGATTGTATATGAAACCAGCACATTGTGCCCCTTGATTGCACTAGTGTACACAGCTTTGATTTAATATATAAAAAAAAAAGAGGCTTAGGGAGGCAATGATAAAACACACCAAATTGACACCTGACTCCATAGAGCATCAGATTATTTTAAAAGACAAATTTATCACTCAAGCAGCACCAGACATTCAAAGAAAACCCCAGAAATTGGCTCTAGGCCCAGACAATAACCTGGAGAATCTTCTTAAAATGGCCACTATGGTCTTTTATAACCGACACCTGGAGAGAAAGGAGGAAAAAGAGAGAAAGAAACAGAAAAGAGCTCTAGTAATGACACTCCAATAAACAAGCAACTTTCAGGGGCAGAGGGAAACCAGAGGAGCTAAAAACAAGTGCTTCCAATGTGGTCAGACTGGACACTTCAGAAAAGACTGCCCCCAGCACCACTGGCTGGGCAAGCCACCTGGCCCCTGTCCAGAATGCAAGGGTGACCACTCGGGGGTGGCCTGTCTCCAGAGGTGAAGTCCTCCTGGGACAGTGACCCCATCAGAGCCCAAACTGGACTGAGGGTGCCTGGGGCAAATTATTATGACTCCAGCTTGTGTCATCACCCCTCAAGAGCCCCAGGTTTGCCTTATAGTGGAGCGCCAGGAGATAAAATTTCTTTTGGACACTGGAGCAACC
>CAUYON010087352.1:0-22075 GCA_963573935.1 Arctocebus calabarensis
TATTATACAGCCTTGAAGAAAGATGGAGACTTTACCTCTTTCATGTTTACATAAATGGAGCTAGAACATATTCTTCTTAACCAAGTATCTCAAGAATGGAAGAAAAAGTATCTAATGTACTCAGCCCTACTATGAAACCAACTTATGGCTTTCATATCAATTATAGCTCAAGAATATGGGGAAAGGGGATGGGTAGGGATAGGAGGGGGAAGGATGGGTGGAGGGAAGGTAATTAGTGGGACCACACCTATGGTGCATCTTACAAGGGTACATGTTAAATTTATTAGGTGTAGAATATAAATGTCTTAACACAATAACTAAGAAAATACCATAATAAATTGTATATAAAACCAGCACATTGTACCCTATGATTGCATTCATGTACACAGCTATGATTTAATTAAAAAAAAAAGAAAGAAAAAAGAATGGCAAAAACAATTTATGTTTTTTGAAATAAAATTTATACATAATGAAATGCACAAGTGTATTCACTCTGAGTTTTGACAAATGCTTACATTTGTATAATCCAAACTCCTGTGAAGATAAAGAAATCAACCTTACTCCAGGAAGTTCCATTATTACTTAGAATAAGCAACAATGTAGAATTCTGTTACACACCTATTTTCTCCATCTTAGCTTTAACACAAATACCATTTCTAATGTATATAACCAATTTCTAATTGAGCTTTGAATTGTTTGCCTTTGTAACCATCCTGTATAGAAAATGTCCTATATACATACATGCACAGATAGTATCAATGTCTGTATATACCATGTTATAATTGTTCAAGGAACTTATTTTTAATTTAAGAATTGGTCAGCCTGTTTACTAAAGTGCCAATTCTAATATCTGCTTTTTATAGACAATGGAGACCCAGGAAGAAAGGCTTTCCTTGAACTCATCAAATTTCCAAGTTGGATGAATTCAGAAAGCCACTCCCTGGTTTTGATTCTTCATGTAGTCTCTGTCTATTGGAAATACAATGGTTCTGCCCTACCTCCATCACAACTATGGAAATGAACTCTTTCTTTCATTTAATATTTGGCAAAAGGATCCCTGATAGGAAATACTACACAGACTTTAATTCTACTTCTTCCTCAACAAGCCCTCCCTTAACTCTACCTCTCTCCAACCCAGCACCCTCACCACAAAAACACTCTGACATCCCAGCAAGCTCTTCCTATCTTTTTACCTGTCTTGTACTGCAGACTTCCCCAACAAGTAAATGAAAAGCACTCGCAACTTTATAAATCCAAGGTGAAAGCTCTGGATTAGAAGGGCCCTTGTATAGCAAAGTGTTTATGAAAGCAACCATACTCTACTGACAGCCACAGGGTGGGCCACCGCCTGGTACACAGAAGGTGCTTGATGTAAATATGAAGAAGGAATGAATTGATAAATGAGGCCTGGTGGGTACTTAACAAAATGTTAAGTTAATATCTTCCTTCAAAGGGCTTCTAGTCTATTTGGATGTTAGAAAACACTAATTGAAGCTGAAGAATACCTATACAGAACAACTTTTCTGCACATAATTAATTTAGTACCAAAAAGGCCAGAGTTAGATGAAGTCAATCATGAGAGATTGCCTTGGGGAAGGGGTTTTGACTTGGGTTTGAAATCAGACAACTCCCATGATTAGTGAACAGAAAGGGGAAAAAAGAAGTAGGAGAACATTCAAGGCTTTGAGGTATCGCCATACCATTTTCCATAGAGGTTATACTAGTCTGCAGTCCCACCCACAGTGTATAAGTGTTGCCTTCTCTCCACATCCATGCTAGCATCTGCTGTTTGGGGCCTTATTGATAAAAGAAATTCTCACTGGAATTAGGCGATATCTCATTGTGGTTGATTTGCATTTCCCTGATGACTAGAGACTCTGAGCATATTTTCACATGTCCATTGGCCATTGGTCTGGCTTCTTTTGAAAAGCTTCTGTTCATGTGCTTTGCTCAAAAGAAAACAATGATTTTATCAAAAAGACACGTACAGTCCAATGTTTACTGCTGCACAATTCACAATCACAAAAAAATGTACAGTCAACCCAAGTGCCCATTAAAACATGACTGGATTAATAAAATGTAGTATAGGTATGCTATGAAGTACTACTCAGCCATAAAAAATGGTGAACTAATCCATTTTGGAACAACCTGCATAGAACTGCAGACCACTCTTCTACGTGATGTATCACAAGAATGAAAAAACAAATACCACATGTACTCACTATTAAATTGGAACTAATCAATCAACACCCAATCTTTGGAGTTACCTCAAGATTAATTTATTCCGATGGACACATTTCTGGTCTTGTAAGAATTTTTAGTTCTGGCGATTTTACATAGTGATTTTGGGTTAGCCAATTTGGATTTGAATTCTGGCTGCATAATTTATTGACTATGTGATCTTACTTAACCCCTCCAACCTTCAGTTTCTTTATCAGTAAAATGGAGAATGATAAAAATGCACACTTTATAGAGCAATAGTTCTTAACATGTGGTCCCCAGACCAACATCAAATCTGTTACCAGGGAATGGAATTTTTTGTTAGGAATTCACATTCTCGGGTCCTACATCACAGTTACCAAATCAGAAACTCTGGGGCGACTCCTGAAGTCTGTTTGAATAGTCCTTCAGGTGATTCTGATGCTTGTTAAAAGTTTGAGAACTACTGTTATAGGAAAAGCACTCTATGCTTACCAGAATTGTAATAAGTAAAGGAGATTACACACATGAAGTGTTTGGCCCATAATTGACTGGGATGATGACAGAGGTGGTAGTGGTGACCACCCTCATAAACAGTGAGGAAGAGTCTATGGTATAAGGCCCTCAAATGGAATGGAACACCCTAGTTTCAGAAAAGTGAAAACTCATTCAGGCAACTCACCAGTAAGCAAGCAAATGTTTGATTCTTTTCTAAAATTTCTCAAACATAAGTCATCCATAATTCCCATATGAGAAACAGTATTATCAATTTATCTCTGTCAGTGTTTTAGCATAGACTCTTTAAACACAAGCTAATACGGAATTCTAGAAAAAAAGATAAAAATAAATCAGGTACTGTAACTTTTATTGGTGGTTCCAAATTACTACTCTAACCTTGATTTCCTCTAACATTTACAGTTAATTTGGAAGGCTTATTGTGGTAGGACTCTGAGAAGTTCGTGATTTGCTTGCTTGTTTGCAGGATGATGAATAAAAGTTTCACCTCTCTCTTTTTTTTCTTTTTAGCAAAGCCCACTGTGGCCAGCATTGCTGCAGTAAGCTGGGTGGAAATACATTAAGTGGCCCTGGAGTGAGATTTTTCCCTGGTTTCAGAGGAAAGGATCAAGACAACAAAAAGTATAAACAAAGTGGAAAATAGAGCTTCTAGGGCTCTTCTGTTCATTTATTGCATAAAAAGTTTTGGGCTTTGACAATTTTTCAGACCTGGGGAACAAATCACCCCCTCAACAAGTAGTCATATCATCAATTCAGAAGTTATAATTATTATAAATGCTTTGAAGAGGTATATGGTATTATGTGAACCTGAAGAGTGAGATTAGACTCTAGTTCTTGGGTTGGACAAGGTTTCCCTAAGGAATTAAGTTGGACTTGAGATTTGTGATTGGCAGAATTCTAAGATGGCCCTTCAGTGTGAGCAGGACCCATGACTTATTTCTAACCAATTGAATATGACAAAGATGAGAGGAAATTCACTCCCATCACCATTCTACAATATAGATTAGACCAAGAGTTGGCCGTGGAAACAGAGAATCAGATGAATTTGAGAAAAATGTAAAATATAAAATCGATAGTATGATGGTTCAGAGTTGAGGGTATGGGAAAGGGAAATATCAAAGACAATCCCTTGGTTTCTGTCTTAGTAATTCATAGGAATAGACCATTGAAAAATAGTCAGGTCTGAGGCAAAGGGTAAAAGATCATGAGTTTTATTTGTGCCTGTTAAGTGTGAGGCACCTATGAAACATTCAAGAGATGTCAAGAAATTGTGCACAGTAGTACAGAGCTCAGAGGAATATTCTGTGCAAAGGATGAATACATGGGGACCTAGTTAGTAACTGAACCATTAGTGGGCATGGACTTTCTGGCCAGGGAAAGATATAAGGGGAAAGAGGGAAAGGTGTCTAGTCAGACCTTGTAAAACTCTTCTACTTAAAGATTGGTAGAAGATGAAAAAAAAATCAAAAATCAACAAGGAGCTTCCAGAGAAAAAGGGTCATCAGCTGTGACACCTGCCTGGTGGTCCTTTCAGGTATCTCTTTTGGGTGGTGCAGACATCTTTGACACAAGTATCACTTGTACACTTTCCTTCCTTAATTAACCTGAATGCACTTGGAATCTTTGCCTTTTACTTCTGTTACCATCCAATTCAAATAGTGTGCAGAGTCCATAGTAGCTATGGCCAAATATTTCTTTTTTTTGTTTTTATTTTTTTGAGACAGAGTCTCAAGCTGTCCACCCTAGGTAGAATGTCATGGCGTCATAGTTCACAGCAACCTCCAACTCTGGTTCAAGGGATCCTCTTGCCTCAGTTTTTCTATTTTTAGTAGAGATGGGGGTCTTGCTTTTGCTCAGGTTGGTCTTGAATTTGTGAGCTCAAGCAATCCACCCGCCTCGGCCTCCCAGAGTGCTAGGATTACAGGCATGTGCTACCGTGCCTGGCCCTGAATATTTCTTGAGTTGAATCATTTCCTTGATGTTCAAGAAGGGTGGAATGAAGAGATATGGAGACCCAATTCCTTTGAGTACATAAACAAAGGCACAGAATACAGGACATTGTTTCATTGGGTAGAAGGTAAAATTATATCTATGTGACTAAAATAGTTTAAAAGTCATTTCAGTAGTTTCTGTTGCTGAAATATGTTTAATCAAATGTTTAATCTCTCAAAGATTCAAAGAACTGATAACAAAGCAGGACTTTTTGGACCTACATTGTAATCAGGAGTTAATTATTGTTCATGCCTTTGGTGTTCCTTGTCTCAGGTTCATGAAAGTGAACTCCTAGTGAAAAGGGTGATAGGAATGATTTGTTTACTTTTTAAAAAATTGCATAAAGAACTACTGCATTCATAATTAGCCTTTGACCAAAAGCCACTGGCTATATGCTAGACTTTAAGCCTTCGAGGGGATGAGTCAAAATAACCCCAACACCTAATCAGGGACAAGCAGAAAATGAAGTAATCCCAACAAAGCAACAAAATATAGATCCTTCAGAAAATGATATTAGGGACCACACCAGCCCCAAATTTCTGCCACTCTTCAGAATACTTTCAGCTATGAAGAAGGTCCTTGTGTTAGTTTCCTTGGACTGCCATAACAAATTGCCATAAACTGCATAGCTTAAAGAAACAGAAATGTATTATCTTGCAGCTCTGGAGGCCAGAAGTCCAAAATCAAGGTCTGACCAAGTCCTTGCTGTCTCTGGAGTTTCTAGGGAGAACCTGCCCCTTGTCCAGCTTCCAGCAGCTCTAGATGCTTCTGGACTTATGGCAGCATAACATTAATCTCATCTCCACTGTCACCTGGTATTCTCTCCAGTGTCTCGATGTCTTCTCCTTTTCTGTCTTTTATGGGGACACTTGTCACTGGATCTAGGGCCTGAGTAATCCTGTGATTATTAAGGATTAATCTAAAGATCCCTATGTTAATTAAATCTGGAAAGACCCTTATTCTAAGTTAGAGCATCTTCCGAGGTTCTGGATGGACATATCTTTTGAGGGACCACTATTCAACCTGCTATTCAAAACTTTCTAACAGCTCAATGAGGTAAGCAAGCTCAATTACTCCCACATTAAAAGAAAAAAACCAGACTTTCCAGAATATATTAAAATATTTATCTGAAGTGGCAGGGAGTTTAACTCTGGACTTTCTGAAGAGTCTGCCTGAGAAGATGATATCCTGATATCAAGTAGGAAGGAGCTGTATTAGGGAGCCCCTTCTAGGATCAGATTTGACACCCCCAAAGTACCTTCTGACCAAAGGTATCTTTTTTTTTTTGAAACAGAGCCTTAAGCTTTCACCCTGGATAGAATGCTGTGGCATCACAGTTCACAGCAACCTCCAATTCCTGGGCTCAAGCAAGTCTCTTGCCTCTGCCTCCCAAATAGCTGGGACTGCAGGTGCCTGCCACAATGCCTGGTCATTTTTTGGTTGCAGCTGTCATTGTTGTTTGGTGGGTCCGGGCTGGATTCGAACCCGCCAGCCCAGGTGTACGTGGCTGGCACCTTAGCCCGCTGAGCCACAGGCGTTGAGCCTGACCAAAGGTATCTTTAGGGAGTTGGTTGCAAGTGTCATTCCTTGAAACAAGCACAAGTTAACTAAGCAAAAGCATGTGTCTAGGGAAGATGACCCATTAGTTGGCTAGCATTTCAGTGGACATTAATTTATTTAATTAACTTATCTCCCCAGATCAAATAATTTACTACCAAGTAATAAACTACATGTTTGGAAGAATCTAATCCATGCTATTGTTAATAGTTTTTTAGGAGATCTAGTCAAGCCTAATTCAGTTTATAAGTTGTTCACACTATAAGACCTGCTTATTTCTTCCTTCTAGAGGGTTCTGTCTTGTCAAGAATTAGTTCTGGCTAGAGAAAGAGCTTTGTGGTTGTCTGGAAGGGGTAGAGGTGCACTTGCGCCTGTGAAGCCAATAACCAACCAGCCTGCCATTGAACTTGCACCAGGTAACAGAGCATTCTTCCTCTATAGACCCAAAGGCAGCATGATGACTTGTTATGCATGTTTTTTCAAAATAAGCTATAGATTCTCATTGGGAAGAATTGACCTAACCTTTGTTCTTTGAGGACTCATGATCTTTATGGGAACATCACAGACCAGTTTAGAAGCAACCTAGCTCAAAGACTATAAAATACACCTTCATCTCCCATCTAATAGTGGGAAAGATTTACATATGGGAGTATATAAATCATTGCTGAAAACAACCAGTTACCACAGTCACTTGCAGCTAAGGAAAGGAGAAAGAATGAAGCTTTCTTAAGTCATTAAGAATGTTACTGCTTGTAAACTGAACGTAATTATCATCTTGGCCTGGCCCATGCTAATTTCTCATATTAGTAAACATTTAGCACAGGGCTGGAAGATGGGAAATAGTTCCCTCTGAGCTGAGGGACAAAAGCTTAGATTATAGCAGAGCAGGGTGTAGGACCCTAAGCTTAGGTCAAAGGTATAAACCCTGTCCAGTGAGACTGTCATGCCAGGCTCTCTAATTAGAACACTAAATACGATAACAGCTCCAAAGTACTAAGAGCTCCATGAAAGAATGATATTATGTGAACCTAGTAACGTCTGTTTACTGCCTGAGAGAAGCAGGGCAAGGACAACTGTGCTAAGCACAAGCCACATTCAACTTCCAAGTCTCCCAAAGACACCTTGTCACACCTCGGTCTAAAAATGTCAAAAATAATTTCTTGATAAGATCAACTCCTGCTATGTTATTAATCCATAAAATTCTAAAAGCATGAAGAAAAAAAGTCACCTCCAAGTCCCAGTGCCCAGAGATAGCCATTATTCTACTTTATATTGCCAAACATTTGACATATGTTTTTCTTGTCCACAGAGATGTGGATGGTGCCTGCTGGCCCCATATACCAGAGGTGGTGGGTTCAAACCCAGCCGTTGCCAAAAACCACAAAAAAAAAAAAAAAAAAAGAAAAGAAAAGAAAAAGAAATGCAGAGATGTATAAATTTTTTTTTTCTTCTGGAATTCTGGAATTGTTTTTTTAATTAAATCATAGCTGTGTATATTAATGTGATCATGGGGTACAATGTGTTGGTAGAGATGTATACATTTTAAAGCAACAAACAAGTAAATGAAATTTTGGGTCTCACTTTACATTTATTCATTCCACAATATCAAATGAGCACTTACTATATGCTAGGCACCATGACAGACACTAAGATGACAAAGATGAGTAGTGTGTTCTCTAGTCTAACAAGATAGACATATGGATAGAGGGGGGTAATTTGCTCTTGTGTGAGTCTCAGGAATCAAAACTCAAATTTTCAGTCTTTCTCTCTGGGCCTTTCTTCCCAATTCACTCATCCCCTCCTACTCTGTGTTACAGCAGGTGTAGGCAAACGCTTTGGAGCAATGACTTCAGGAGAAAGGACGAGAAAAATAACCGCCTTTAACATTTGGCGATGTCTATTTGAAAAGGATGCCCTTTTATAGATTATTCCTTCCTATTTAGTTAATTTTATGAAATAATATTCAAAATAATATTTCGAATGTGCTGCTGAGTGTGAGGACAGCTCTCCATCTTTGTTCTGAACACTCCTAGTGTGAACAACAAAATTATGACAAGTGCCATGTGAGGTCAGAGAGAAAACTCTGACAGGCTAGGGGGAAAGCTCACCAGGGAAGAAAGCAGAGAGACTCTTATTTTAGGTGAAAGCAAATAGTCTCAGAGGTCCCTCGGTGTAACAGAGAAGCAGAGTAAAGACGATAATGGTTTACATTAACCAAGCACTTACGATGTGCTAGGCACAATGCAAAAGGCTTCATATGCTCATTTAGGCCTTACAAGCATAATTATAGGGCTGGTGTTAGAATTCTCATTTTATAATTGTTGAGGCTAGAGAGGTTAAATAATTTTTCTTAGATTATCCAGTTAAAATGTGGCGAACTGTGTTGAGCTTCCAAGTCAGTGCTGTTAACTTGGCTTTGCCTTCTGGTTCCATCCATCTTTGGACAGTCCCCTTAACTTTTTTGCTGGTTAGTTTCCCCATTTCTGTGTGGAGATCTGTATCTTACTTTTTTCACTGGTCCTTAACATTGAAAACTTGGCCTAGGCTCTCCAATAACATGTTGAATGAACGCCAGATTAATGTTTCTGGCTGGACTGGAATGCTTGTTTTTACAGGGCTGCAGGGAACATGGGCAGTGACTCACTTTAGCTGCACCGGCACGGTATAGACACCCTGTAAGTGGCTGCCTTGTCTTCCTACACTGAAGGTGCAGGGCAGGAAAAGGTGAACTGAACCAGAGGATTTCTTCCCTAAATCTCAACTCTCAGTAAATTCCTCCCCTTCAGACATATTCCAGAATATATGAGACCACTAGTAAGAAATAAAAGAGGGGGAATGAGACTGGAACAAACTCAGTTTGGGAGCCTTGCACAGACTGTCATACTACATTGTGTTTCCCAGAAGATAAAGACTCTTGCTTTGATGCGTGTGCACGGCGCCACCAGTCCCTAAAGCGTTTTCAGAGCTTAATGCGATGGCAGGCTCAGTGTTTGCATGCCTGTATTGTTCTCCGGAGGCAAAGCAAGAAGTCCTTTTTCATTCCTGCTTCATCCATAGGAAAAAGAAATACATACTAGAGAAGTCCTCGGTGGAAACGGCATTGTCACCACACATAATAGAAACATTTTAAAGATAGATTCCTTCCAATTGCTGTAGCCTTTTATCTGGCAACTCAGAGAAGGGTGTTAAGACTGATAAGCAGATTTTCTTCGCGGTAAAGTAAAATATCAGAGACGGTATGGAAAGAATGATTACACTTATGTTGTCTAAAATAAGAAGACCTGGCTTTTGTGAAGTGTGAGTCTGCTCAAGCTATTGCTGTTCATCGTCTACAAAGCTGATTTAGCTGTCTTCTCACCTTTTCACAATAATCTCATAGAAAACCTTCATTTTTCATTTGTGTTTGGCATGAAATCTCCTGGCAGCTGCTCAACCGGTCTTTGGGGAGGAGACTCTGCAACTGATGGGCCCCTTCCAAATATCTGATCTCCAGCAGCTTTACTTTAAAAAAAGAGCTTTATTAATAACAACTACTTTAGCCAAATTCAAGCCCTCCTCTATTGGTGATTTCCACATAAACTGCTGTTAACTAGCTTTCAAGAAATGTGGATTTTTTTCTTTACACCAGAAGAATACATTCTTTCCCCTTTCCTCTTCCCTGTCCTTCCTCCTATGGCAGAGAGGAAAAGAGTGACTGACTATCTCTGCTCCCAGCTCACGATGCCCATCAGCCAAAGTCAGAAGGTCAAATTCTCCCCCTGGAAGGGCTGTTCCCAACATTGCTGAAAGCCAACTTCTGTGTCCATGCATTGGCCACCTCCCACACTTCACTCCGTAGGACAAAGTCCACCTGGAGGGGCTAAGGGTCAGAAAAAGGTTGTTTCTCTTAGAAAACTAATACAATTTTTGTGATTAGTCAAAAGAGTGCTGTGATCTACAAGGTTTCTCTCTGCCTGGCTGCTGGAAAGCTCGGAGCTAGAAATTACATTCTTTTTGCCAGGATTTCTTGATAGGAATTATTCTTCGGCCATGGCTTCATGTTTGTCGTCTTTTAATTGGTTAATGAGTCTCTGATTTATTAGAACTTCATTTCGTGCGTCAAGTTCTTTTTGAGAAGTGGGTGAATTTTGAATAAATGAACATTTAAAAGGTGGCTTTGATCATTCTAAACCAGACTATTCCTCTCACCTGATCGAAAGGGAAATTAACCCAGAAAAACTTTAAAATCCTCTGTCTAATGACGGATTTCTAACTAGAAGCTTTTGGCTTCACACCAATCAAAATGAAGAGAATCATTCATTCATGCAGAAAACTTTTCATCCTCAAGAAATATTTACTCATAGGCTCAAAGTAAACTCACTGTTCTACCTCCTCCTCTTCCCTGCCCTGTCTCTACTTTTCCATAATAACCTAGAATCAAAAAGCAACCCATTTTATGAATAGGTAAGCTGAGTCACAGAAAGTCCAAATAACTAGGCTAAGTAGACCAAAAACATATAAAAAGTTACAGAAAAGATAACAACTGAGATGATGTATTCTGTGGGCTCCAAGGGGCTGGAACCAACTCAAAAACTTATAACCTCATCTCCATACAAATAATTTTAACTGGGCAACTTACAAGGTTAGGTCTCATTTCTCCTCACCTCCAACTTCTCCATGAAAAAGACAATATTTTGGGCAGCGCCTGTGGCTCAGAGGAGTAAGACGCTGACCTCATATACTGGAGGTGGTGGGTTCAAACCCAGCCCCAGCCAAAAAAAAAAAAACTGCAAAAAAAATTAGCAAAAATGACAATATTTCATACCTTTTACTTTTTTGAGAGGAAGTCATCGGTTCCTGTTCATGATTTAACAAAATAATTTCCTAACGAGAATTTTGCTGCTTGGGGGAGGGAAAGAAATATTTGCCTTTGAAAGGCCAATGAATCAAATCCAGACAATGTGATTCACTAAAACCAGCCATTAAATTAATTAAGCACAACACACAAAGTACAAAAATTGTGAGAAAAATCAAATCAGAGAAGTTGAGGCAAATGGGCCACATATATAACTATTAACAACCCCATAACCCCAATACGTCTGCAATCAAGGAGTGATATTGATACTCCTTGAATATATATTTCTTTTATGGCCTTATTTATATATTATATTTATTTATAGACATATATTATACTGAAGTCCTCAGGAATGGGAAGAAAATTCTGAGGGAAATTAACAGAGGCAGTCGTGGAAGCAGACGACGTGTAGGACCCGCACCTGTACTCCTGGCTTGCATTCTCTGCCACACGGAACTACTGTGCCCCTCTCAGCTTCACTTTCCCCAGACATTAGCATTGACGTGGCCTAAGATCATGCTGCTTGATTTTTGTCCATAGGAATCCATATAGCCTCGAGCCATGTTAAAGGAAGTAAATCATGTATGTTCCTGATGTGAAGTTGGATTTAAGACACTGCGGACCACTAACCCATCAGCGTTTTCCCTTTATTTGTGCCTACATATTTGAAAATAAAAGGGGGGATCACATGGAGTTTACTTTTTTAAAACTAAATAACGTTGCCTTGTGGCACTCATATTGTATCTATTACACATTTCACTTCAAAACCTCATCTCCCCTAAACCCTCTTCAATGTGCTTGAAGTAGCACCGCCAAAGGAAAGGAATTTTCTATTTAACTAGAGCACTGACATTCTGTTACACAATTCGATCTTGTCTATTTACCTGCTCTCAGAAACACAAGACACTAAACACAGAATGCTGAATGCATCGCGTCTGCGGTGCCATAGGTGTCTGAATGCATCTGTAGCTTCCCTCTCACTCATCAGTGTAATTGTTGCCATGTTATTCCATTTTTTGATTAGTCTAGTCCCTCAAGCTCAATGCTTTTTTCTGGCCCAACGTTCTTCTGCTGGTTGTCATGGTGACTGAATTGTTAGAGAGGAGAAAGGCTCTGTTGTCTGTCATTGTTCTGTTGTGGTTTAGGTAACGCAGGAGGCAACACAAGTGAAGTGGATGGACCTTTTTTGCTCTGCATCATTTCATAGTATTGAAAAATCTCACATAAAAAAGGAGCAAATAGGCCCAACCAAAGAAATAACCAAGCTCTTTCTAAAGGAAAGTGCACATTATTATAAAAAGGCAAAAATGGCACTAATGATGAACTGAGTAATCTATGGAAAATGCTGCTGAATATTACATTTATTACTAGAACAATTGTGGCAACTTAAACATCACATACAATACCTACCATTTTGCAATTTAGCGTTAAGTATAGTTTTTAACTATACAATTATAGCATCAACTCTCTGATTCTCCAGGCGATGCTACTTTAACCTTATGTTCTGTTTAACCTAAAGATATGTTAGAAGTTAAGATTGAAGCAGAATTAAGAGTTGGGCAAATTTTCTTTTGCAGGTAAGACAGCGTTAGGGTCATTTCTACATTGGAAATGGATTTTTTTTAAAGATTAGAGCTGACTACAAAGAAGGATTTCTCATTTTAAATCGCAAAAAAAAAAAATGTTTTTGAAACTGACCTCCATTTAATATAATTTATCTTCGATTTTTTTTTAGTTTTTCTAATTTTTTAAGCCAGAAAATGGAGGAATATAGCATAGCTATTATGATAAATGAAAGAGGATATGATTTTGGATAAGATCAAATTAATAATCATTTTTACCAGAACTTCTCTAAATCATCTTCCATAGTGGCTTTGGTAGACAGATACTCATTTAATCAGCAATGATTTTCAATAGTGCTGGTATAACTTTTTTCACTATAAAATTTTTTTTTGTTTGTCTCATTTGACTTTGGAATGATTTAATTTTTATTTATCTGCATGTTTACTTATTTTAATGATGTGTAATTTTAAGTAGGTAACATTTGGTAAGATATGATCTGAAAATAAAAAAGAACCAAAGGTTTACTTTTAAAATGTTTCCCTCCCATGCCTGAAATTTATTGGTCTCTTACTTTTCTACATATAACTATTGTTAGTTTCTCTGTAGTTTTCTAGAGTTTCTTTATACAAATATTAGAAAATATGAATATTCTTATTTTGCCTCTTGCATACACTAATGGTAGCATATTATTTACATAATTATCTTTTCACTTAATACTAGATATATTGGGTTGTCTTTCCACATCACGATATAGAGATCTTCCTGTTCTTCTTTTTAAAACAGCATAGTATTCCATTATATGGGTGCACAATAATTTATTTAATTAATCCCTATTGATAATACTCAAGTTGTTCTTGAAATTTTGCTTTTATAATCAATAACCGTGTGCATTTGTTATCTCTTATGAATGCAAATATATGTGAAAGATGAAAATTCCAGAAGTAAAATTTGTAAGCTAGAGAGTATATTTGCATTTGTAATTTTGATGAAAATTGTTAAATTCCCTCCTGCAGTGGTTATTCCGATTTATCACTGTATGAAAAAGTACCTGTTTCCCCATAATTTGCCAACAAAGAGTGGTAGTAAACTCTTGAAATTCTGCCAATCTAATATGTAAAAAATAATAGCTCTCTCTAGTTTTAATTAAAATTTCTGTTATTACCAATGTCAAATAACTCTTCATGTGTTATAGAGCCAATTGTGTTTCTTTTCACCTTAATGCTTTCTTTAGATACTTTGTCTCAATTTCTTTTGGTGTATTGATATTCTTCTTATTAATTTCTAGATCTCTTTATGTAGCTGGGAAATTTACCCTTTGATTGTGTTATGAATTACAAATATTTGTCCCCAAATTGTCATCTTTTGACTTTGCATACATGGCATCTGGAGTTTTTTCCATGCAGAGGTTCTGATTTTTATATATCATAGTAATCTTTTCTTTTATGACTCCCTTCTCCCTTCTCTACTCCAAAGCTATAAAAATCCCTCCCATACATTTTTATATTGTGCTTCTGTGATTTCTTATTTTTTCTTTCTTTTTTGTTCTTTTACATTTAATATTAACATTTAAGCTTTATTCTTGAACAGTTATGAAATGCAGATCCAACTTTAAATTTTTCCAGATTCAGTGATCTCATCACCAAATGCAGAATAATCCATCTTTTTCCCAACCACTGATTTTTAATGCTTCCTTTATCAGCTACTAAAGCCTATTATGTTTTTGTTCTATTTCTGGATTTTTCTATTCTGTTCCTTATATGTTCATACATGAACTATAAATGTAGTACATTTAACATAATATAAACACAAGGAACAGGAAACCATAAGAATTGTGCAGTCATGTGTCATAACCATGGACCAGCCTACAATGACAGTGGTCGCATGAGAAAAATTCCTATTGTCTAGTGATGTCATAGCCATCATGACATCATAGCCATTGTCAATGGCTCAATGCATTACCTTTTCTATGTTTAGATATATTTAGATACTGTATTCCAATTGCTTACAGTATTCAGTATAATAACATGCTATACAGGTTTGAACCCTGGGAGCAATAGGCTTTACCGAATAGCCTAGGTGCATAGGAGGCTGTACTCCTAAGTCTGTGTAAGTACACTCTACTTTGTGTTTGGACGACAACAAAATTACCCATCAAGGCATTTCTCAAAACACATACTTGTTGTTCAGTGATGTGTAACTGTAGTTCATAAAATGCTTGATTGTATCTGTGTTTTCACACTGCAAGTGTTTTGTCACATTCTGCAGTTGCTCCCCACAAGCTCCCATACATTCAAAACATATGTACCTTTCCTGATACCCCCAGGAAGTTTATTCATTGTGTTGAACTAGACATTGATTGTCATTCACTTTCTGAGAAAATGCAGCTGAGACATTATCAATTTTTCAATTAAAACTAGAAATTAAAGAATATACAGGGCACAAGGCATTTTCTTTCTGAATATGCCTTTAAGGGTCCAGAGTTGTGGGTGTTCGCAAATCTCAGAGTGCATTTGTTCAGCCTCTCCTAGGGGTTTACAGCAACAGAAATCTGTGAAACATGCAGCTCTCGCTTTCTGAGGGTGCTCCACGATGACTTTAAAGCCTAGCCATTAAAGAGCATTTGAAAGGGCACTTACTATTTAGTACCCAGTAAACATATATTTTGATTTTCTTTCATACTGTTTAATGGCATAATATTCAGCAAGGATCTGTGGCAGCCAGCTAGCAATCACAACAGACACCCTCCAGGGAGGAGGACCAGCACTTCCTAGATTGGGCTTCCCTCCTCCCCCAGCAGAAGGGCTGCGGCCGATTTCATCACAGTGCCAAATATTCCCAACTTGCTGTCTGTTATTGGTTTAATGCAGCACATTCACAGATATTGAGGCTGATTTTCAGTAAAGGCCTATAAATAATGCTCTTTGGCAGTGAGCTGGAGGCTTTTGAGCTCAGTCTCTCTGCTTCCACCCCTCCTTCTGCTCAAGCATTTCAACACTGGGGGAAAGATTAATGTCCTCACAACAAAAGATGACTTTTGCAGCAGAACCTACCTGATAATCACAAGTGGCAAGTGAAAGAGGGCAGGTGGTGACCTCTTTCAGTGACGTGAACAAGAAGAAGCTGGAGGAGCCATTCTTTTTGCTTAGAAAGTGCCTAAACCTCTCATTGCAGGGAGCATTTGGCTACCGATCACTTCTCTGAGACTTGTTATAAAAGGTGATCAAAACTGAAAGCTCTTCCCCTCCATTCCCAATTAGTTCAGATTGCAGCCGACCTTCAAAGGTGTCCCTTGCATGGGTGTTTTTCTAGGGATGATGCTGTGAAAATAATTTTCTTTTTTGAAGGGCTTTCTTCTATTCTCTCCCCATGGCAACTTTTGAAAATTTGTTAAAATGCACACTTGCACGCAACCCTCTCAGGCCATCCACGAGCTCTCCAGGTGAGTGGGAACAAATGGCAGCCTATCAAAGACGTCCTCCCAAGACAGCTGCACAGTTGTGATCATTTGGGGATCTCATACTGACTGTCCCTGCAGCCCCCACTGTTCCATCAAGAGTTTGGGTTTTTTTTTTTCCAAAAGTACAAAGTAGGTGGCTACCAAGGTATGTATTTGTTTGTTTAATTAAGCAAAAAGTAAATTGGTCCAACTGCTTTTCCAAATTGACAAGAAAGATTTCTTACAATGCCAACAACTGCACTGAAATAGAAAGAAGAGAGCCTTGGGGTGTCTAGGCACAGGTTATATGACTGAATAAATAGCCAGACGAGAAACTGGTAAGAGAGTGACCTTGTGGAAAAAGAAAGGGAATTTGTGAAATAAATAATAACTAAGGTTTGAGGATTCATAGCGGATTCAGGACTTTTGGGATACTTTGGTGGCAGTCAGCACAGGCGTGGTAAAGTAAGTCTCATTGTATCAACAGAAACCTACCCAAATAGATGCACATCTAATTGGCACATGGTGAAAGAAAATCATGCACACCTCTCTGTTTTGGGTGGGCACTTACCTCATTTCAAGCTACCTGAACTTCCCACTGATAACCCTTTCCTGAGGATTCTTATTTTAAATTAGATATAGGTAGAGAAGAAAGCAAAAGCCTCCATGCTCTTCCATGTAGTATAATTTCTGGCAGAGGGAAAAAAAAAAGGCTGTTTCTATTTTTTCTTTTCTGCTTTAGCCCAGAGTGTCATGCCGAGAATTATTCTGGGGCTAGGATTTAATGGCCATGCCAGAAATTGGAAGCAGCACCTGTGGACCAGAATTTAAATCTGATGGCTGTTTTTTCTTGATGCTTTTATGGAGCATGAATGAGGATGTAATTTAAAAATAAGCTCTGCATCCTATTTAAACAGATAAGAAGGAGCTGGATGTGTGTAAATGTTTGGATTAAATATGACCAAGGACTGTACTGTATTTAAATGGCTTGGCACTTTGAAAATGATGGAATCAGGCTTCATAATGGTGCAAGCATTTACCTAATGGAACTAAATTTGCAATATAGGTGCATAGTGGAAAAGCAGGGCCGACAAGTGGCGCTGAGAATCTAAGTGAGACAGCACCAAAGAATGAAACATACTGAGTTTACTGATTGACCTTATTGGGAGTCTTTCTGCTCTGACAATGAAGATATGAATTATCCTATTATTATAAGCAGGTGGATCATCTTATTAATGCACCCCAGCTTTTCACATTCTTATTTAACTTTAAATTAAATTGAACAATTTCGGGAACAATCTCCCAACCCTTAAAGGAAACAGAAGCTAATGCACGGAAATATTTTCTGTGTGGCTTTATATATTTTTTTCTTTCCAGAGGCACACTTTCAGCTCTGTCAAACTCTAATGCTTTGGCTTTCATTTGGATATAGCTGAGGTGTCTTGGAAGTTTCTCTGTAAATTCCTTCAAATCCAGAGGAGCTGAAGGAGATTTTAAGAGGCTGTACGCCTCTTAATGACTGCACAGAGAACAGTGTCTTTGGGATTCTGATTTGGACGCTGTCAGCCACTTGATAGCCCCTGCTGTAAGGAGCAGCACATGAGCCATACTCAAATGTTTTCTGAATTCATCCCTAGCACAACTCTCCCCTTAAACCAAAATTAGCCAGGGAAGGAATATTTGCTGGGAAACACTTACCAGGCACCTGCTTAATACTATAAATGCTACCCTGGCTAAGCCTTCTCACACAAAGGAAATATTTCACTGGAAGGTCACTATCTGCAACTACTGAAAGAAATGGAGCTGTTTCAAACTCACTGACAAAGGCTTCTGTCTCACCCCCATTCTACTCTTCTTTTTTTCTTTTTGGTTTTGTTTCCTTTCAGCATATTTTAGGAACTAATCAGCCTTATAAAAGGTACCACTGTTAATCTACTGTTTGTCTTGGTCTTCATTGCAGCTCCTTAAAAGATAGAGTGCAAACAAAGCAAGAATTAAGGTCACTCCATTTAAATCCTTCAGAGAGGAAGACAAGGGCTAAGTTATTGCTGAGCACTACAGAGAGGGGGCCTGGAGGAATCCAGGATTTAAAAAAAGAAAGAAAGAAAGAAAGAAACCCTCATTGTTTTTTATTTGCTAGCCTCAGAGCAGCCCCCATTCCCATATTTGTGAAGGGATTACCCTCCCATCTTCGGAGATTAATGGGAAGCCCAGACAATTCCCTGGCCCACCGTCCAGCCTGCTCCAAAGATCAGTCTCCAGGAAGGTGGGCTTGGGAGTGCACTCATTCAGGGGATGAACAGTGTGACACACTCGCACCCTACAGCCTAATGTGATTCTCCTTCCAGCTGCTGGAGATGCACAAGTAAACATGCAAACGGCATGTTCGGAGGTGGTTTTGCACATGTGACTCTTAGCTTTAAGTGCATCCAACTTAAAAGGCAGAGAGGAGCAAAAATGAAAATAATCCATGCAAAAACAATCCAGTGCTCTATGATACCAGCCTCTTTCTCTTTTCTACCTTCCTGATTGCAACCCTACTCCTCATATTTTGAGACAGAAGTCAGTGGGAGTATACTGGAATTATTTATTGTTGCCATAGTTGTTCATTAAGCATCACTCAAACATTTAAAAAATATTGGTAATGAACTGATCTAAATGAATGATGCACCGTAAAGTTTTGTACTTTAAAAAGTAAGGTAAGGAGGTAGAAATCACCATCTATTGCCAACAGGGATGCAGATTCCTATCTTGATTTCTGAATAAGGTATTTTCCAGTATTTACCAAGTTTGGCATATAATAAATGCATAATATAAGTATGTGTTACATGATGAAAGTTTCTGTATATTAACTGCAGTGGTGATAGTAATGATAATATTAATCATAGTTAATGTTCATTGAGTATTTACAATGTGCCAGACAGTGTGCTAATGTCCTTTACTTACATTATCTCAATCCTAACATGAATATTATCAAGATATGGTTCCCATTTTACAGATGAGAAAAATCAAAGTTCATTGAAGTTAAATAACTTGTCCAAGGTCACATAACTAATTGGTAGCAAAGCTAGCCCACAGGGCCATACTGTTTTATTCTGACCTTGTATTCTTTTTTTTTTCTTTTTTTGCAGTTTTTAGCCAGGGCTGGGTTTGAACCCACCA
The DNA here is from genome assembly GCA_963573935.1 of Arctocebus calabarensis. Lineage (NCBI taxonomy): Eukaryota > Metazoa > Chordata > Mammalia > Primates > Lorisidae > Arctocebus > Arctocebus calabarensis. Next base: position 19,260 of record CAUYON010087352.1, read on the forward strand.
CCTTCGGCATATGGGGCTGGCGCTCTACCCCTTTGAGCCACAGGCGCTGCCCCTGACCTTGTATTCTTAATGCTGTACAGCATGCTGCCTCTTTAAACCAGCATTTCTTAGCTTGATGCAGTGTCATTTTATTAGAACCAATTATCCTCAGAGAGAATAAGAGTGCCAAGGTATGAGAAGAGTCTGCCTTCTTAGTGGCTTCAACCTTTTCCTTCAATTCATGGAAGAATTTAGCTACTTAAAAAATACAATGACAACTCAGAGGCGCTTTATTGAAAATCAGGTGAACAGATCTGACAGAGGTGATGCTCCTTCCTTGGAGGATATCCTCCTCACCTCCCTCGGTCCCCCACCCCCAACACACACACAGTGTCAAGTTTTCCCACGCAGGATAAGATATGTTTGTAACACCCTTGGCCCATAGTGGGTCTACCTGGCTTTCTGCAGTGTTTGATTATGATTGGCCTAGTTAATTCATTTCATTGCATGTTCACCCCTTCTGGGGAACTGAACAGGATTAAATTGCATTTTTAAAGCCTTAAAAATCACTGTGTGATTTAAATCAGAATAAAGACAAACATTGAGATCAGTTTTTTAAAGAAAATTCTGATGGCGTTTCTGGCTGAGCAGGAGTGTTTGTCCAGAGAGTCTTAAATTCTCTCCCAGCCATCAGGATGTTCAGTTGTCAGCACATTGACTGCTCAGTAATGAATGTACAATCCATAGTTAAAGACTAAACAGCAAAAACCATACATGAAATTATTGTTTCCTGTTGAATAACCCTAAAATCCCTAAATCCCATTTTAGCAAATTGTCTAATTTATTCTCCTTCCAAACTCTATTAGCTTACAAACCAGGCCAAAGTAGATTGAATTATACCCATTTATTTAATAATTTTCCATTTCTGAGGAAAGTGCTAGAAAGCATTATAGTAACAAAAAGAAAGAAGTACAACTAGCATTAAGTTAACATATAAGATAACAGATTTCCATATCAGTAATAATAAACTAAAATTTCCTGGAACTAAAAGTAAGGAATGCTATTATTTTTAGTATATTTCACCGACCTATAAAATAATTTCTAGTATGACTGATGCCTCGTCTTATCTGTACCACAGGCCATAACATTACTGTACTTCCAAGCAAAATAAATAAAATGAATTAAGAAGGTGTTCTCATTTGTAGTATCTATAGCAATCTCATATAGCCCTACCAAAAAACTTTGAATTATAGTTGCCATTTAATTTTACTAATTTCACTGGATGGTGTTTTGTTTAGAACCTTTGGCTGCTCATTTCATGTGGCACAATTTCTGTAGCATTTTAATATGATGAAAATCAAATTTTCGAGGATGAGAAACCAGAGCCCACCATCAAAACAAGAATGTTCTGTCATCTTCTTTCATTTCCAAAAATAGCTCTATAGATTCTGTTATGAGTTAATGGTGAAAAGCCTTAGGGTCCACATTCCATAGTCAGCAGGAAATTTAGTCTTAATATTTCAGTCAAATTTATCAATCTAGTCATTAGATGAGCTTTAGGGCTTTCCTGCTGAATTGACAATCACCCCTAGAGTCAAATATAAACTAAGTCCATTAATATAGAAATATAATAGCTCCCTTCAATGAAAAAATTTCATTTCTGAAGAAAACATAAAAGATTCTTCTACCTTCTCTTCTCATCCAAAAGAAAAAATTAACTACAAAATATAGTAATTTGAACTCTGTTTATGATTTCTAGGCATCAATGTCAAACATCACATTTGGGAAATTTTTTATTGTCAGAAAATACCTAATTTTTTTTTAAATAGAAATTGTCCCCAACATGAGACTAGCACAGAGTACTAACAGATTAACACCAATTTGAAGGAAAAACACTTTGAGAGTGACTGAGTACTTTAGGGTACCAACGTTCATTTCTTTAAAATAATGTCTACAAAATATATCATACATCAAACTAATGTTGTTTTTATTATTAAAAGATTTCCAGAGTACAGAATGGTTACTTAACAATTAATCACCACACAGCTGTATTTTGTTTGCTTTGTAAATGACAACCAACTGGTCACATGTAAATTATTTGTAAATTATTTTATGAGTGTCCCTCCAGGGAAATGTAGATCAAGATGGCAGACCAAACACATGCATCTACTCTTGGCCCCAGCCCATATTTAAAAGAATAAAGTCACAAGCTCATTTAAAAATAAAAGAAATTCCATCAGCAAATAAGAAAATCTAAAGAATCCTAGAAAACAGAAAATCAAAGGGGATGGTATTGACTGAGACCAAGACCAGAGGGAAAGAAACATAGCCCAAAGCAGGAGCAAGAAGGAAGGAAAAAGAAGAAAAATAAAGAATATTTATCCCATCAGATATCAAACAGGAATAGGCAATAGGTTAATGGAACAAATAAAAAATCTAAAAATGGGCAGCGCCTACTCAGTGAGTAGGGCGCTAGCTCCCATATACCAAGGGTGGCAGGTTCGAAGCCGCCCCGGCCAAACTGCAACAACAACAACAAAAATAGCCAGGCATTGTGGTGGGCGCCTTTAGTCCCAGCTACTTGGGAGGCTGGGGCAGGAGAATTGCCTAAGCCCAAGAGCTGGAGGTTGCTGTGTACTGTGACAACAGCACTCTACCAAGGGTGACAAAGTTAGACTCAAAAAAAAAAAAAAAAGAAAGAAAGAAATTTAGTATGCAACAAAAATGGCATTCCAAACCATCAGGAAGGGTGGCTATTTAATACATGGTATTGGGAAAGTCATGTAACCATTTCACAAGAATAAAGTGTTTGCACTATGTCATGCACACAAATAAAG
>CAUYON010087357.1:0-14356 GCA_963573935.1 Arctocebus calabarensis
GAGAAGCATGAATCCCATGTACTCAAGTTTGATATGAGGACAATTAATGACAATTATTGACACGGTGGGGATGAAGGAAGGGGAGAGCAGAGAGAGGAAGAATGAGGGAGGGGTGGGGAAAGGAAGAGCAGAGAGAGGGAAGGAGTAAGGGGGTTGGGGTCTTGGGGTCTTAGTGTTTGCCACTCCGTTTGGGGGCAAAACACGATTGTAAGAGGGTCTTTTCCTAACAAATGCAACCAGTGTAACATGGTTTCTTGTACCCTCAATGAATCCCCAACAAGAAAAAAACAACAACAACAAACAAACAAACAAAATAGACAGAATTACATCAAACTAAGAAATCTTTTCACAGCAAAGGAAATAATCAACAGAGTGAAGAGAAAATCTACAAAACAGGAGAAAATATTTACAAACTATACATCTGACAAGGAGTTAATTCTCAGAATACATATAGTATAAGGAACTCAAACAATTCATAGTAAAATGGCAAATTATCTGGTTAAAATATAGGTAAAAGATTTGAAGACATTTCTCAAAAGAAGATATACAAATGGCCAATAGGTATATGAAGCAATGCTCAACATCACCAATCAAGGAAATGCAAATTAAAATCACAATGAGACATCACCTCACTCTTATTAAAATGATTGTTATCAAAAAGATAAAAGATAGGTTTTAGAGGAATGTGGAAAAAAGGGAATCCTTGCACAATGATGGCAGGAATATAAACTAGTACAGCTATATATAAAACAGTATGGAGAGTGCTCCAAAAATTAAAAATAGGGTGGCGCCTGTGGCTCAAGAGAGCAGGGCGCTGACCCCAAATGCTGGAGGTGGTGGATTCAAGCCCAGCCCTGGCCAAAAATTGCAAAACAAAACAAAAAAAATTAAAAATAGAATTACTATGATCCAGCAGTCCCACTACTGGGGATATATTCAAAGGAAATAAAATCAATGTGTTGAAGAGATATCTGCTCTCCCATTTTCATTATAGCACAATTTATAGCAGCCAAGATATGGAATCAGCCTCAGTGTCCATCAAAAGATTAGTGAATAATGAAAATGTAGTATGTGGAATAGTATTCAGACACAAAAAGAATGAAATCTTGTCACTTGCAACAATGTGAGGTTAACCTGAGGGACACTGCATTGAATGAAATAAGCCAGACACAGAAAGACAAATATCACATGATCTCACTCATACACAGAATCTAAAAAAGTTGATCTCATAGAAGTAGACATTAGAAAAGTGGTTAGCAGAGCTGGAGAAATAGGGTGGAAAGGGGATACAAAGAAACTAGTCAATGGGTACCAAGTTACTGTTAGATGGGAAGATTAGGTTCAGGTGGTCTATTACATGGTAGAGTAACTATAGTTAGCAATAATGTATTGTATATTTCAAAATAGCTAGAAGAGGAAATTCTGAATATTCTCCTCTCAAAGACACAAATGTTAGAGATGACAGATCTGCTTATTGCCTTGATTTGATCATTATACAATGGAGACCTTTATTGAAAAATAAATTTGTACCTCATAACTGTATACAATTATATTGATCAAAATAATTAAAAAAATTAATTAACAAAGACTGAACCTCAGATCACTCAGATATTAGAATTAACAATGTCTTAAAGCATGTTTTAAAACTATGCTTGATGACATAAAAATAATGCATGCACAGTAAAAGATAAGACAGGAAATATCAGCAGAAAAGACAGAAAAAGAGTGAAAGAGAAATTCTGGAGCTGAACCAAAAATATCCGTATTTGTCTATTGTCTTATTCTTGCTCTGAGGGCATATATCTACCTGACAGATAAAGGATTTCCTTATCTTAAAATGGCAGAAGAATGAGAACTATCTTACATTCTGAAGTTGATAAAAGGTTCCAAGAGTTTTGCATTATGATTTAACTTTATCTTTCCAAACTATTTATAAACTAGATATCATTATCACCTTTAAATAGAAGAAAACTAACATTCAGAGAATTAATTTTGTACCCCAGGCCACATAACTAGGCAATAATGAAGATGGAATTTGAACTCATAATTGCTTGATTCCAAACTTGTATTGTTTCTGTATGCTGTTTCTAGTTAAAGTTTATAGGTGAAAATAGTCTTTGTTGAATGCGAAGGGAAACTCTTACTTTGTTTATCACCAACTATGTACAAATATACTTTTCATTATTTGTTTTATGTCAAATGTTGAGGCTTCATTCATTGTATTCTCTGAATAAAGAATAGTGATTGTAGACTGACTTCATACCTGTTGTTTGCTGGAAATGAATTCGAAAATAATAATGGAAATTTTAATCCCTATAATGTCAACAGTTACCTTAAATGTTCTAAATATGTCAGAGTAAATTTCAAAATAGGACCTAATTATATGTTATTTTTAAAAACTCACACTAAATGCAATGACATGGGTAGGTTGAAGACTAAAGATAGAAAAAATGTACTACGTGAACATATTTTTTAAAAAGTAGGAGTTGTTACATTAATATTAGATAATGCAGAATTCAGAGCAAAGGAAATTATTGGAGGTAAAGAAGGTCATTAAAAACTAATAAAAAGATCATTCATCAGAAAGACGCAACAATCCTAAGTGCATACACATCAAATAAGAGAGCATCAAAATACACAAAGCAAAATCTGACAGGGCTAAAACAAATAAATGAACAATTATAGTTGGGAACTTGAACAGTTCTCTAACATCACTTAATAAGACAAACACAAAATAGCAAGGATATTATGTAGCACAGGATCTACGTGGGATGTAGAACACTCTGCAACAAAATAACACATATTTTGTTCATGTATTCATAGAACATTCATCAAGATGGATCATATGCTGGGCCATAAAACAAACCTCCAGTTATGTAAAAGAAGTGAAATCAGACACAGTGTATTCTCTGACCATAATGGAATCAAACTAGAAATCAATAAGGGAACAGGAAACTCTTGAAAGGCTTGGAAATTAAACAAAACGTTTTTAAATATTCTGTTGGTCAAAAAGGAAGTCTCAATGGGGAATAGCAATACATGGAAATAAATCAAACTGAAAATACAAAATATCAAAATACACAGCTAAAGCAATCCTAGAAGGAAAATCTATAGAAGGCTTACATTTAGCCAAGAAGAAATGTCTCAAACAAATAATCTAAATTCCTACCTGGCAAAAAATGTGGAAAATGAAGCACCAAATAAATCAAACAAAGTAGAAAAACAGGAAATAATGAAGAGAAATAAATGAAATTGAACCCAAGATATGAATAAAGAAAAATCAATGAAACAAAAAGCTGATTCTGAAAATAATTAAAGAAAATTAATAAGCCTTTAATAAGACTAGTAAAAATTTAAAAAGAGGAGATACCAATCATCTATATCAGGAATAAAACAATGGTTATTACTATATATCCTTCAGCCATTAATGATAACAAAGCAATACTACAAACAATTTTTATATTCATAATTTTGACAATTTAGAAAACATGGATAAATTCCTAGAAAACACAAGTGTCAAAAACACAATTAAGGTGAAATAGACAATTTAAATAGTTGTATTATTATTTAAAAATGGAATTCTTAATTGAAAAGCACCCAAAACAGAAATCTCCAAGCCCAGATAGTTTCACTAGATCATTTTAATAACTTTTTAAAGGAAAGTTAATAACCAGCTTTAATACTGTCTTCCAGAAAATAGAAAAGAAGAAAATGCTTCAAAAAACAATTGTATAAAGCTTGTACTACCCTGATACCAACACCAAACCAAAGTAATACAACAAAAAGAGCAAGCTATGGATGACGTCTTCCATGACCTTCGGTGCAAAATCTTTGATATAATATTAGCAAATGTGACCCAAGAATCTGTCAAGATTAATATACACCATGACCAAGTAGGATTTCTTCCAGATATGTAAGAGTGGTTGAACATTAACAATCTTCCATTGAAATATATCATATTAACTGATTACAGAAGAAAAAGCATATGATTATATTAATTGATGGGAAAAAAGCATTTGTCAAAATCCAACAACCATCCATGATAAAAAGTCTTAGGAAATTAGGAATAGTGATAACTTCCTCAGCTTGTTAAAGAGAGTTATTTTTTGTTTGTTTGTTTTGTTTTTTTACCTAATGTGCACAATACAAAGGTATATTTCAAAATAACTAAGAGTAAATTTTAAATGCCTTATCTCAAAAAATAAGTAAGTAAGGTGATGGCTATGTTAATCAGTTTCATTTAAGAATTCCACATTGTATATCAAATCATTGAATTGTACCCCATAAATGTATTCAGTTATGATACATAATAAAAAATTAATAAAAAAATACTTTTTAAAGAAGCTACTATTAATATTATGCTTAATGATGAAAGACTGAGCATCTTTCTCTTAAGATATTAAGAGAAAGAATATATACTCTCATTACCCTTATTAAATATAGTACCAAAAGTTAAAGTTACACCAAAAAAGCAATAAAATTAATAAAAGACATGCAAATTATAAAGAATAAAGCAGTCTGATTTGTGACATGATTGTCTACATAGAAAATCTCAAGGACCATACCAAAATAAAAGAAAAAGATCCTAGAACTAGTAAGTTCTGCAAGAATACAGAATACAAAGTCAATACACAATTACCAATTCCTTCTCTATATGCTGGTATGCTAATAAAAGTATATGGAAACTGAAATTAACACATTACCATTTACAATTGCTCCAAAGAAAATTTAATCCTTAGGTATGTATTTAACAGAACATGTACAGAATATGTGTCCTGAAAATTACACACAGTGCTAATAAAAGGATTAAAAGAAGACCTAAATAAATGATGAAATAGTCCATGTTCATGGATTAGAAAAGTCAACATAGGAACAATATCAATCCTCCCTAAGTGGATTTACAGTTTTAATATGATACTAACCAAAACCTTAGCCAGGTTACTTTGTAGATAGAGACAAACTTATGATAAAATTTATATGAAAATAACAGGATCTAATATAAATCAATTTTGAAATAGAATAAGAAAGTAGAAAGAATTATTCTACTCTATTAAGGTTGCTATACAGCTATGGTAATAAGGACTATGTGATATTGGTGGAGAGAGAGACATAGATGAATGAAATAGAACCTAGAAATAGAGCCACAAAAATATGTGCAATTCATTTTTGACAAAGCTGCCAAAGTGATTCAAGGGAAAAGATAGCCCTTTGGACAAATGATATGGAAAAACTGGATACACAGGAAGCAAAAAAAGCAAGAGAGAGAGAGAGAGAGAAGAAATCTTGACCTTAACCTCATACTTTGTATAAAATTTAACTCAAAGTGGATCACAGACTTAAATGAAAACATAAAAGTCATAAAGCTTCTAGAAAAAAACATAGGATGCATTTCTGAGTATCTATAGTTAGGCAAAGTTCTAGACTTGACATCAAAAGCATCATCTATATAGGAAAAATTGATAAATTAGATTTCATAAAAATCAAAAACTCTTAACTTTGCAATAGATTTTGTGAAGAGGATGAAAAGACAAGCTACTGGAAGAAATATTTGGAAACCATATTTCTGGGAAAGGATTTGTGTCTATAAATATGAAGAACTCTCAAAAGTCAACATTAAAAATTCCAGTTATCAAATAGGTGAAAGGTATAAACAATTCTCTGAAGAGAATGTATTGATGGCAAATTAAATACATGAAACAACGTTCAATCATTAAGGAAATACAAACTATTAATAAAACCACAAGGAGATGTTAGCACACACCTTTCAGAATGGATAAAATAAAATGTAGTGACAACACTAAATTCTGGTGAGAAAGTAGAGTGACCCATATAAATCCTCCTATATGTAAAATAGTACAGTCACTCTGGCTATCAGTTTGACAGTTTCTTATAAAACTAAACATATTACGACCATACTATTCAGTAATTGTACTCTTGGGCATCTATCCCAGGGAAACGAAAATCTGTACTCACACTGTAATCTGTAAATAAATGTTTATAATAGCTTTATTTGTAAGAGCCTCAAACTGAAGGCCCTCAAAACATGCAACAAATTGCAAGACTCTCAAAGGAATTACACTGACTTGAAAAAGCAAAGCACAAAAGGTCATATAATATAAAAATCCTGTTAAAATATGTTTCAGTTAACAAAATTATAGAAATAGTGTACAGATTAATGGTTACCAGGGGCTGGAGACAGGCATTTGGAGGGAGGAAAAAATGGCTATGAAAAGATAACATAAGGATTTTTTGTGCAAGAACTGTTGTGTGTTGTGAATAAGGTGGTTGATACACAAACTTACACAGGGGATTAAATTGGATATAACTACACACAAGCACATCAGTGTGACTGGTATAACTGTTGACATTTGAATAAGGCTAATCGATTGTGATGTAATGTAGTTATGCAAGATGGTAACATTACGGGAAACTCAGTAGAAGCTGTAACAGGATATCTTTGTCCTGTTTCTTACAGTTGATTTGAAACTAAACTATGTCAAAGTTATTTTTGAAGAAATACTTACAAATCTACATGTACCCTATAAATATAAACAACTATTATGTATTCACACTTAATAATTAAAAATTAAAACATACTTATAAATCAATTATAAAATCATTAATACCTTTGATAGAAAAATAAAAACTAAACAAAGGTCATGGAAAAAAGTCACAGTCAAGGAAATACAGATGACCAACAAAAAAATAAAAACAAGTTCATCAGCACTGGCAATAAAAGAAAGCAAAAAAAAAAATCAATTATGTTTAAGTTATCAAATTAGGAATGCTTTAAAAATTATCTATGTTAGCAAAGATATCATTAAATAGTTCTCACGTGATGCTATTTGGAGTGTAAATAATTGTAAATATCTTAAAAACCAATTGGGCTGATATATTGCAATGCCTAAAATGGCTTATAGTCTTTGACACAGTAATTCCATTTGGAAAAATTTATTCCAAAGAAACCATCAGCTCTACAAAGAGTTTTGTATAAAGATTTTCTTAAAAAGATTTATAATAGAACAAATTGTACAATTTAAATATTTGACAATAGGGGGATGGTTAAAGAAATATAATGCAATAATTTGCAGACATAGTATTTTAAATATTAAAAACATAGGGAAATGCTCAGGATATAATATTGAGAGAATATGCCAGGGGCATAAAAGGAATATATAGTCTTTTTAAAAAAATCTACTTATATCTAAGTCCATACCACAATTTTGACAGTGTTTATAGATAATTTTATTTTTTTCTCTATTCTTTACCATTTCCCCCAAATTATCTAAAAGGAGCATGAATATTCTTTATAAAAAAGAAAGAAGGTGGGGGGCAGCCAAGATAGCAGTCTGTAGCCAGCTTTCCGCAGAGGCTCCTGTCCAGAAGAAGAGTTAAAGGACAGAAATTTAGCAAGAAAACCAATGCTTTGGATTTGAGCCAAAAGAGAAGGTCAAAGAGCGCATATCAACCCTGCTGGAGTGACCTACGACCCTAAGGATACAAACAAAAGGTATAGAACACATCGCCAAGCGGTTGGGAGTCCCCTCCCCCATGAGAATGGCTTGCAGTATACTCTATACCTCTGTATAAACAAGCAAGCAGAGTTCTGACGTCCTCCCACTCTACCCCATGGGAGAGACCCTCTAAAAACCGGACCTCCTACCCCTACTAGGGTTCCATGGCACTCTCCTACCAGGCATAAAACTGTATAAAACTGTATATATTCTCTACCTGCTAGTTTGAACTCCTCTACTCTCACCCTGAGGTCTGGAGGTCTGTCCCCAACAGAGTCCAGATTCTTGAACTTTTTCTCCAGGGTTGTGGGTGGGGCACGGACTGTTGCTGATCTGTGCTAATTATTCAGCTTGGGAGTGGTGAGAGGAAAGTGAGCTGAGAGGAGGCCGTATCTGGAGAGGCGGTTCCCTGAGGCATGGAGTGGCAGCCACAGTGGCAGAAACAATGGCAGTGGGGCTCTCACCACTGACGATGTTTTGAGGAGACTCTCCCAGTCTTTTGGGGTGGCCAGGGGAAGCCAGGTGGCTTCTCTGGTGGCAGCCACCACAGAGTGGTCCTGCTGCAGAGGTGACGGACTCAGGAGTGAAGGGTATGCCTGCTGCGGTACCAGCTGGGGCGGGGTGCGGGGCTTAGAATACAGGCACTGAGAAAGCCCGCCAGAGACAGCTTTACTCTGCACCTGGCCTTCAGGGGATGAAAGCTGAGACAAAGGGCTGGAACTCACAGTCTGAGTGAGAACTATTGGCAGCCCAACGTCTGACCCATAGCGGAAAAATTCTGTGAACTTGTTCTGTTTTATCATCAACATCAATCAGGTACAGGGCTGGAACTGAATGAATCTCCCTGGTCCCTATTAAGTACCCAGATTGTCAGGCCTCACCTCCCCCTGCCAAACAGTGATAAAGAGTGGTGGACTGGCTGAGGAGCCACAGACCTCCCTGTGACCCAAGCAGGCGCAAACCTCTGGAGCATTTGCTCATTGGAGGGAACTGGATCACAGCCCTACAGGGTTACCAGAGACTGGGTGTGACAGAGGGGCACACCCTCTGTGGGGAAGGAGGGGAAGGAGGCATCAACCTCCCCAGATTAATTCACTTGCTAGAGGGGCCCTCCTGAGTTGACAGAACACTGGAATGGGTTATACTAGAGCTGCCAGCAGACTCCTGCTATCTAGTTGCCAGAGACTTTTTAACTCTTTTATTTGAGGCTGATGCTGGCTGGGACAATTGATTGGGACATCTTCAACTGGGCCAATCACCCGAGGAGTTTCCAAAATTGTACCCTGGGTATGTGGTAGTGTGAAAGTTTGATTTTCCTTTTCTAATTGTTGTCTGTGGGGGGGTGTGGTGACCTAACTGCTGGTATTTCTCCACAGCTCAGACTCCAACACAGAGTAACTGGTTCTCTAGTGTAAGACAGAGACCAGCTAAAAATAAGACAGAGCCACTTAACCCCACCACACCAAGAATGCCCCCAGTTTTGCAGGCTGTAGCACTGTACAGGTCCTTGGCAAAACTCTAGGGGAAAAGGTACAGACAACAGTTACAGCTTTCAGGCAAAGGACTGGTTAATCACTACTCCTAGAACCCCCAACCCAACTTATCCTTATCTACTCATCCAGCCAAACGGTGCAAGATAATCATGGGGCGGAATCAGCTGAAAAGCTCTGAAAACATGAACAAGAGTAGATCAACCCCCCAAGGAAAAATTTCGCAGACACAAATGATGATCCTATGCATAAACAGATAGCTGAGATGTCATAAATCGAATTCAGAATTTGGATTGCAAACAAGATCAATAAAATAGAGGAAAAGTTGGAATTAGAAATTCTGGGAGCATTTCAAAAATTGGGCGGTGCCTGTGGCTCAGTGAGTAGGGCACAGGCACCATATACCAAGGATGGTGGGTTCAAACTCAGCCCAGGCCAAACTGCATCAAAAAATAGCGGGCGTTGTGGCAGGTGCCTGTAGTCCCAGCTACTTGGGAAGCTGAGGCAAGAGAATCACCTAAGCCCAGGAGCTGGAAGTTGCTGTGAGCTGTGACTCCACTCTACTGATGGTGATGAAGTGAGACTCTGTCTCTACAAAAAAAAAAAAAAAAATTATCTCAAGAAGTCAAAGAATTCAAAGACCAAATGACCAAAGATTTTGACACATTGAGACAAGAAGTTGCAGCCCTTAAAGATCTGAGAAACACAGTAGAATCCCTCAGTAACAGAATGGAGCAAGTAGAAGAAAGGATTTCTTTTCTTTTTTTTTTTTTTAAAATACGTGTATTTTATTATTCTTCATTACATTATTTCCCCCCCCCCCCAGTGATAAGACAGAATTTATTTACAGAAAAGAATACAGAAAACACTAAAGCTCCTGATAGAGAGAGAGAAAACTCAAGTGGGGAGAGAAAAGCTCTCTCTGTTTCTCTCCCTGTCTTTCCCCATCTCCTCCTTTAGGCCTTTAGTCTCAGGTTATATATAGGTGTTTGGGTACCTTGGCCAGGAAATGAATGAATACAGTCCCTTCTGCTGGGAGAAAGGTGAATGAATGTATCAATGAATGGATACAGTCCATTCATGAAATTGAGGCCTAGGAAATTCACATGAAATTGACCTAGGCATAGGAAATGGGGGTTCGACATTTAGTCCTAAGTGTAAAGTGAAGGAGACACCAAGGCGCAGGTGTCTCCTTGGCAGTTGTCCAGCCTTTTTTGGCTATTGGAGCCTCTGGTGGGGATTGGAGGTCCCCCTCCTTGCCTGTCATCCTGCACGCTGGTTCTTCAGCTGGCTACCGCAGCACCGACACCACCAAAGAGGAGGCGGCAGGTCCACCAGCTCTGCTGAGCTCGCTAGGGCACCAAACGTCCTGCATCAATTCTCCCTCCGAGTAGAAACTCCAACTGCTGTTAGAGAAAAAGGGCAAAGACTTGATCTAACTGCTTCCTGCTGAATCGGGTGATGATAGAAGGGGTTTGGTTTTCTCCAGAGGGAGAATGATACAGGTGTTCATGGACTGGAGCCCATCCTTATTGCGTGTGGCTTGATGACATTTCTAGAAAACATAAATCTGATTAGTGTAATCAGTAATAGGCAAAGGTAGAACAGCATCAGGTCAGAAGCACTTATTCAGTGATGCTAAAAGAAAACCATATTAGGATTTTTCTTCCTGTTTCCTAAATAATAACTTCAAACGTTCTTTTGGCTAACAAGTGTAGGTGGTCTGTGGTAGGCTGTCTTCATTGCCTGCCTCCATAGAAGATGGAGGGTTCCAGGATTTTACTCATGAATGATGTATGCAGAAATCAACTCCTATAACTTTAACAGTAGAAGAAGACAAGATAACAGGAAAGGGGACTTCCCAAGTTGGGGTCAGGGAAGGTGAATTAGAGGGAAGAGTTTTAATCATGACTAGATCTCCAGGAGGGAGAAGTTCCTGTTTTAGTTAGTATGTCCCTCCCCAAAAGGGGAGCAGTACTTTCAGGGATGATTAGGGAGGCATGAGAGAACAGTAAGTCATCTCAATTGCAGCTTAAAGGCTAGGAGAAAAATTTCGTAACCGGCTTGCCAGACACCCCCTGTATAGTTATGGATTTGGGAAATAAAAGACCAGGATTAGAGAGAAGTACAGAAAAGGTTGCTCCAGTGTCCAAAAGAAATCTTCTCTCCTGGCACTCCACTGTAAGGCAAACCTGGGGCTCTTGAGGGGTGATGACACAAGCTGGAGCCATGAGAATTTGCCCCAGGCACCCTCAGTCCAGTTTGTGCTCCGATGGGGTCATTGTCCCAGGAGGCCTTCACCTCTGGGGACAGTCCACCCTCCAGTGGTCACCCTTGCATTCTGGACAAGGGCCAGGTGGCTTGCCCAGCCAGTGGTACTGCAGGGGGCAGTCTTCTCTGAAGTGGCCAGTCTGACCACATTGGAAGCACTTGTTTTTCTCTCCTCTGGTTTCCCTCTGCCCCTGAAGGGAAGTAATCTGTTTTTTATCCTCTGGCTTCTTTTAATATTTTTCACTTTATACTTGATTTTTGGCAATAAGACTATGATTTGTCTAGGTATAATTTTTTCATATTTAAGATTTGCAAGATTTTTGTTTGTTTGTTTGTTTTGAGACAGAGTCTCACTTAGTTGGCCTCAGTAGAGTGCTGTGGTGTCACGGTTCACAGCAACCTCCAACTCTTGGGCTCAAGCGATTCTCCTGCCTCAGCCTCCTGAGTAGCTGAGAATATGCCACAATGCCCAGCTATTTTTTGTTGAAATTCTCATTGCTGTTTTAGCTTGCCAAGGCAGGATTCAAACCCACCACCCTCGGTATATGGGGCTGGTGCCTTACCCACTGAACCACAGGTGCCACCCTGCAAGGTTACTTTAAATTGTGAATGTAGGGTTAGAAGACCACCCTACATAAGCCACACAAAGGCAAGCCTTTAATGGGTCAAAATGGTTCTTGCTAATACAGAAGCAAGAAAGCTGGGCTTTCCCTGAAGCATACACAGAGGCTGTTTGTGCAGAGGTAAAAGTCCACAAAAACAGTAAAGTATACTTCCGTTAAGCCCAAGTGTGTAGGGGCTGATAACCCCACCCCTGGTGATACGGATCAGAGGATGACATATGTCTGTCTGTACATAATGTCTTGGGGCTTAAAGATTTCTGCTCTATAGAAAAACAAAGTCATAAATCCATTTTGGGTTAACTAAGTGTGTGCTTGAGGGGTTTCATTCACCAGATTCCCATGCAGCTCTTTATGATCTTTATTTAGAGCCTATATTCAAAAGATGACACATGTCTAAGAAGAATGTAAAAACAGAAAATATTGTGTTGATTTGTAGAGTGAATGTTTTTCCGCTAGTTAATTATAGTTAGAAGAAGTTAGGTAATGGTAAAAGGCTATAGATTATAGATTACGTACTGGTGGTACATGACCACCAGTGTATAAAAGGTGGACCAAAATAAAGACAATTTGCTACATGCCACCTGGAGAGTGTGTAGTCTGTTTCTGGTATTTCCCCTAATAATTATAGGTACGAGTTCTGCACCTGGGGCAAAGCTACTGTCCATTGCGTCTCCATTCACGCAACACGTGAATTATGTTTTTCATATATTTTGAAATTTTTCTTGAGCAGTATTACTATTATTTCTTCCCCATTCTCTCTTCTAGGACTTCAGTTAAATATTATACCTTTTATTCTATTCTACATTTCTAATTCTCTATTTTCCTGGGGGGTTTTTTTCTCTGTGTTTCAACTTGGATACACTCTATCAATCTGTTTTCTGATTCATTAATTTTATCTTCTGTTTATATAACTGTTTGTGAAATCCTTCTGGAGAGTTCTTATATTTCAGATACTGTATTTTTTCAGTTCTAGAATTCTTACTTGATTCTCTTTATAGATTCCAATTCTCTCTTGAAAATTGTCAGCTTTTTGGCTCAGTGCCTGTGGCTCAGCGGGCTAAGGTGCCAGCCACATACACCTGAGCTGGCGGGTTCAAATCCAGCCTGGGCCCGCCAAACAACAATGATGGCTGCCACCGAAAAATGGCCAGGTGTTGTGGTGGGTGCCTGTAGTCCCAGCTACTTGGGAGGCAGAGGCAAGAGACTCACTTGAGCCCAGGAATTGGAGGTTGCTGTGAGCTGTGATGCCACAGCACTCTATCCAGGGTGAAAGCTTGAGGCTGTGTCTCAAAAAAAAAAAAAAAAAGAAAGAAAGAAAGAAATTTGCCAGCTTTTCAAGAGTTTTCTCAATGTTTTTTTCTACTTCCTTGAGCATATTTATCATGCAAACTTTATAGTTTATATCTGCTAACTCCAGTATCAACATCAATTTTGAATTTGTTTTTGCTGAGTTTTTGTATTGGTTCCTGGTTTAGAACTATGGTAAATAATGTCTTCATCATTATATGTATATATGTCTGTCATGTTCAGGTGTTTAGAATGGTCTTAGTTGACTAGTCCCCCTGAGTAACTTCTCCCCTCTGATTCAATTTTTATCAAAGATGAGTTTTAGAT
The DNA here is from genome assembly GCA_963573935.1 of Arctocebus calabarensis. Taxonomy (NCBI): domain Eukaryota; kingdom Metazoa; phylum Chordata; class Mammalia; order Primates; family Lorisidae; genus Arctocebus; species Arctocebus calabarensis. The sequence continues at coordinate 13,513 of CAUYON010087357.1, forward strand.
AGGCAGGGATAGGAAGGATTCTTATTCCCTGATTCCCTGATGTACCAGCAGTTTATTCTGGCACCACTCTTACAAGATTGATTATATGAGTAGACCAATGGCATGGGCCAGATACAGTCAGGAGGTCAGATGTACAACTGACCATCAGGAGACCATTCTCAGGGATTAGTAAATTATTCCCCTTTTCTTATGCCTGTATTCAGTCTGGGTCAGTTACCAAGTGTTTCTTCAACAAAGGGACTCTAAGGTATTCTTATAAGAAAAGTAAGCTTTGAAATTGAAGTCATACTGAGGTAGAGTGGACTTCTGATCTTATACAACTGGTGTTCTTATAAAAAGGAGAAATTGGAACACGGGCATGCATGCCAGGAGATGGGGGCAGAGATGAAGACAATGAATGCAGAGATTGACAGCATCTTCCAGAAGCCAGAAGTGGAGCAGATTCTTCTTCACAAACTTCAAAAGGAACCGTAAGTAGAAATTCAGACCTCTGGTCTTCAGAAATGTGAGGGAACGATCAGGATGTGCCTGTAGCCACATCTACGGCCAGACATAGAGACACAAGGAGAGTGTTCTGGAAGAGCTGGATCATCCATTCTAGTCCCTAAGGTCTTTTAGCTTGAAATCTGGGAACTATTTCGATTTGGCAGCTGAAGGTCCGGCAGCCAGTTTGGATCTCATGAGGTGTTTTTAAGAATGAAAGTCACGGGGGAGGAGCCAAGATGGCGGTCTGTAGCCAGCTTTCTGCAGACGCTCCTGTCCAGAAGGAGAGTTAAAGGACAGAAATTTGGCGAGAAAGCCAACGGTTTGGAGCTGAGCCAAGAGACAAGGTCGAGGAACACAC
>CAUYON010087358.1:0-19827 GCA_963573935.1 Arctocebus calabarensis
TACAGAGGTGCCTACAGCACCTAGTAGGTTTTATATTTGTTGAATAAAATAATATTTTTGGAAAGTTCCAAGATTTCAGTAGTGAATGTCTCTTACCTTAAAGCTGCTTTTAAAATCAAACTCCAGAAAACATATTTTAAAATGAATGGGCCATTAATATATAAAGAATTGGGCTCCTTCAGTCCCATGACCCTATTTAAATTTTGATTAGAAGGATTTTTTTAAACACAAGTGGCACATTCAAAAGTTAAATGCATTCTACTTACATATATTAAACACTTATAGTGTGGGGGTTGCTGTGCTGGGGATTCAGCATCGCAGAGCTGATGGTACTTCTCTCCTCTTCAGTCCAGTATAGGAGATAAGCAAGTAACCTGGAATTACATAAAAGTGCAAGGAATTCTCATAATCGCTATATCGGCAAAGTGCCTTATAAGAAAGAGGGCAAGAGTGAGAACAGTCACCCTTACTGACTGAGGTTTTTGTGACGTGCCAAGCCTTCTGCAAAGTGCTTTCCACTTATTTTGCCATTTATTTTTCCTCCTTAAAGCCTTACAGAAACTATGGTTTCATGGCTTTATTTTATAGCTAAAGAAAATTTTGGCCAGTTTAGGTCACAAGCCTGTGGTCACCCAGTAAGTGACACAGTTGAGATTTAGATTCATACCTGCCTAATTCTAGAAACCAACCATAATTACTGTACTGATGGCACGGAAACCCTAAAATGTGGATAAGCATTACCTGAAGGGTTTGTTAAACATAAGGATTCTGGAAACTTTACCTCCCATGAATCTAGGGTGGAGCTCAGAAATATGATATTAATTTTCTCTCTGTCTCTCTCTTTTCAAGCAATTATTCCATATATGCTGATTCGGGGCATCTAAGAGCAAGATATGAGTAGCATGACTCTATAATATTCTATAATATAAATTCAATCTTATGGAGAAGTAAACAGATGACCCATGACAATATATCAAGTAGGAGGGAGAAGGGGGAGGGGAGCAGACGAATGTTTAGACCAATATCAGAATATGCAAATTAGGGCCCAGAGGACAGGCTGCAGGAATCACGAGTGAACGTAGCTGACACTTACTGTGGTGAGTGTGCATGGCAGTATTGAGGCAATTAGAGGCATGCATTGCATAATGATGGGGATATGTTCTGAGAAATGTGTTCTTAGTCGATTTTGTGATTGTGCAAATACCAGAGAGCAGACTTCACAAACCTGGATGGTAGCCTTTTGCTCCTAGGCTGCAAACCACACAGCATGTTACAGTACGGATACCACAGGCAACTGCAACACCTTGGTGAGTCTTTCTGTACCTAAACACATCTAAACACAGAGAAATACAGCATCATAATCTTATGTGGCCACCAGCATATATGCTGCCCCTCCAGATCCTTCTGTGGGACATACCTGAAACAGGAGAGAGGGTGGATGCTCTCCGCCACCCTGAGAAAGGATGATCACATAGTGATTAAAAGCACAGGACCAGGTGACAAACTACCTGGACATGAATCCATGCACCTTCCTTAAGAGATCTGGGAATATGGATCATTTATTTCACTGCCTTGTGACTCAGTTTTCTTATCTATAATTGGAAAGTGTAATTCTACCTCAACATTTATAACCCTGACTTTTTACTTAGATGAAATAAAGCATATAAAACATTTTGGATAGTGGTCTGGTACATAAGCACATAGGAAGCATTAGCCATTGATTTTGTGCGGGAGACAACAGGCTGCCCCTAAGTAATTTTTATGGTAAATCTCTGGATTCAATGAAGATAAGTTCTGAAAATAAGACCGGTTATCAGCCTATTAAATGTCATCCAAGTGGATGCCGTTGGGGAGAGATAAAGAAGCAGGGTCAGATTTGAGAAATATTTAGGAGTAAAAGCTATAGAATTTAAGAATAATTGGATGTTGGGAGTGAGAAGGAATAAGGATGATTTCTAGATTTCTAATTTAGGCAACTGGTGGTTCCACTAGTGAATTCCCCTCGCTCTGCCCTAAATGTCTGTGTTGATAGCTTGTGATAGCAGATGTTGGATTTTTTTCCCCTTTCATTAACTAACTGTCTAAGGAGGTCAGTAATTTCCTCTGTGCTGAAAGCAACATCGTGACTTCACGTGTTCCAGAGACATGAAATGCCGCTGATTTCACAGTTTCTTCAAGCTGCCTTGGTCTTGCTTCTGGCTATCTCTTGATTTATATCAACATCCTTAAAGCTTTGTTAATATCACCTGAGGTAGACTGTCAACTAGAATAAACTTTCCAGCAAGTTGCTCCCACCTTCTCTTACTTTTGGGTTCATCAAAAAAGGCATATGTTGCTGTCATTGCCAAATTACTGGCATAACACCACAGAAAGTGCATTCCTATTAAATAAAGAGCTATGTCAGAAATACCTTGACACTGGAGATGGTGAAGGTACCCATTATTAATGCACTAATGGTATACCTTGTACCTATTCCCAAGGCCCAGCTACAAAATGCCAAACATTTGTCATCATGACGTGAAATCATTAGAGAATATGGGTGACTTCTGACAAGCACCTACACTCAAAGAACATTTAGTGAATAGCAAATTATGGTAGTATGTTTTCTGAAGATGGTAAACTTTACAATAAATATCTATTTTTTTTTTTTGAGACAGAGTCTCCAGCTGTTGCCCTGGGTAGAGTGCAGGTCACAGCTCACAGCAACCTCAAACTCTTGGGATCAAGTGATTCTCTTGCCTCAGCCTCCCAAGTAGCTAGGACTACAGGCACCTGCCACAACCCCTGGCTATTTTGTTGTTGCAGTTGTCATTGTTTTAGCTGGCCTGGGCCAGGTTTGAACCCAACACCCTTAGTGTATGTGGCCAGCACCCTACCCACTAAGCTAGGGGTACCACCCACTAAATACTTATTTTTAATATATATTGAGAAAGAAAGAGAAGTTCCTGAGTCTCTATGAGACTCTCACTATTATCCTAGAAAAACAACTTCGCATTAGTAGCCCCTGAAAATTTAGAGCCAACAGATTATCTATATATCTCCTGATATATATATATATTAGTCCATGCCGGGGTGAAGGATGGATCGATCAGAGGAATAAAAATTGGAGACATAGTGGATCAGCTGGAAAGAAAAGATAAGTCCTGAACTGCGCAGTGGTGGCAGAGATTAGTTTGGTTTTCAACAGAGGTAATACAAATGCTTACTGCTTTGCCATAATCTACAGGCATCATTTCACAGCTGAAAATCATCAAGAGTTCCCCCTTACAAAGGATAAAACTCAACTGCTCTTTGACATCCCAGTCTTATCTTTCATGACACCCAAACTTTCAATCTCAGAGTGATCCCTACCTCCCTTATTTTGATTTTTGCTACACAATATAAATAGTATTATGCTGTTTTTCACTAACCATTCAACAGCTCCATTTGACAAATATTTAATGAGCACCTACTGTATATACCATGCCTGTTTCTCCTACATCTTCCATTTTAGCGAGCCAGCCAGTTAACATGAATCACAGAGCTGAAAACCGGTTGGTCATGCGTTCAGTAAATTTACTGAGAATCTGCCACAGTTCAGGCAGCACTCTAAGTGCTGAGAATGCAGCAATGAGCCCAAGGGATTGAAGTACCCACCTGCAGGGGGGTTAAGTCCAGCAACGGGGGCTAGAGTCAGCAAACAAACTATTTGCTGTAGCACTTGGTTCTAAATACTGTGGAGAACACTAAAGTGGTGGGCAAGGAGAACTGAGGAGGTCAGCACCACTGGGGCTGGTGGCTCCAGTCTGTCATCCTACCACTCTGGGAGGTGAATCAGGTGGGTGTATTGCTTGGGGTCAGGACTTTGAGACCAGCCTGACCAAGAGCAAGACCCCGTCTCTACTAAAAATAGAAAAACTAGCTGGGCATAGTGGCACAAGCCTGTAGTCCCAGATATTCAAGTAGCTGATGCAAGGGGCAGAAACCCTAAAGTTTGAAGTTGCTATGAGCTATGGTGCCATAGCACTCTAGCCAGGGCAGTGAAATGAGACTGCGTCTGAAAAAAAAAAATCACGATAGGGAAAAGGGATTTTATTTATTTATTTATACATATCTACCTAGGGGACAGGGTCTTACTCTATTTTCCAGGCTAAAGTGCCACGAGGTCAGCCTAGCTCACAGCAGCCTCAAAATCCTGGTTCAGCGATCCTCTTGCCTCACCTTCACCAGAAGCTAGGACTACAAGTGTCCACCCCAGCACCCTGCTCACTTTTCTATTTTTAGTACAGAGTCTCGCTCCTGAACTCCTAAGCTCAAGAGACCAGGCCGCCGCCGCCTCTAAGGTATCTGTGGAAGATCTTACTGGCCAGTTGCATTTAATGGGTCATGTAGAAGATGAACAGACGAGCCATGTGGAGAGACAAAGAGAGAGCATTGCAGGCAGAGGAAAGTGCAAACGCAGAGCTCTGCACTGGGACCACATCTGGAGTGTTCCAGAAACAGCAAGAATATCCGAGTGAGTGGAGCGGAGTGAAAACGGAGGGGAGGAGTGGAGGATGAGGTGGCAGCAGAAATATAGGGCCAGATAGCATTGACCACTGCAAGGTTTGTATCCAGAGTGAAGGTTTTGAATGAATGAGTCCCATAATATGGTCTATATTTTTATTAGATGACTGCAAAGCCCAAAGATGAAAGTAGACAGGCCAGTCATGGGGCTACTGCAGTAACTCCAGACAAAAGGCAACATGATCATGAAACAAGTGACATGTAGATGAAAAAAATAGTTGTTTTCAGGTTATACTTTGTTTACTGCTCAGCTGCTTCTTGTTTCTCTGGTGTTGGAGGAAGAGACAACTCACAGAGAACAAAAGTCGAATGCTGTGTGCTGTGAAGGGGAAGACCTGAGAAGGAACAGGTTTCATAAGCAAAGACCAAAAGTTGAATTCTAAACTATTAAGTCTGGGGTGGCCCTGGGAAATCTAAGCGAGGCTATTGAATAGATAGCTGGATATACTCGTGTGGTAAGGGGAAAGACACAAGCTGGAGACATAAATTTAGGAGTTGGCATTTTGGTGCCCAGTATGGTAGACACCAGACATATGTAGCTATTTAAATTCATTTTAAAATAAAATGAAAATTGAATGAGTCCCTTTAGCAACATTTCAAGTGCTCAGTGTGGCTAGTGGTATCATATTAGGCACCCACATATAGAATACACGCCTCAGCTCAGCGAGTCCTACTGGACAGTGCCAGACTGATAGTATTTAAAGACATGAGAGAAGAGAGTTGATGAAATAATCACCAAGGGACTGACTCTGTTTCTAAGCTTCAGAAACTTAGAAACATGGGGAGGTGGGAGGTTTCTTTTTCTTACAACTGCGCATAGAATCAGTTGCGAAACTCTTCTGATTTTTTACTTAGAAATGTTTCTGGTTAATCTCCCCTTCTTTCCTCTGCCTTCACTTTTGTATTCTTGGCCTTCCTTTCCTCTTGCTTACATGATTACAGTGGGCTCCTAACTGACTTTATCAACTCATGTCTGTATCCCTCATATCCATGGTCCACATTACTAAAAGACCTAACAAAATCATTCTTTAGTTCAAAATCTTCTCTTATTTTAATAATTTTATTAAATAATAATTGTGTACATTGGTGCAATCATGGGGCACAATGTGCTGACTTCATCTACAATCTGAAATATTTTGATCATACTGTTAAATATAGTCTTCATGGCATTTTCTTAATCACTATATAAAGACATTGATATTCTACATTTAATAAGTTTCACCAGTACCCTGCTAAGATGCACCATAGGTGTGATCCCACCAATTGCCCTCCCTCCACCCATCCTCCCCCCTCCCTTCCCCTCCCTTTCCCCTTTCCCTGTATTCTTGTGCTATAATTGGGTTTTAGCCTTTATATGAAAGCTACAAATTAGCTTCCTAATAGGGTTGAGTACATTGGATACTTTTTCTTCCATTCTTGAGATACTTTGCTAAGAAGAATAAGTTCCAGCTCCATCCAAGTAAACATGAAAGAGGTAAAGTCTCCATCTTTCTTTAAGGCTGCATAGTATTCCATGGTATACATGTACCACAATTTATTAATCCATTCGTGGGTCAATGGGCATTTGGACTTCTTCCACGACTTAGCAATTATGAATTGGGCTGCAACAAACATTCTGGTACAGATGTCTTTGTTATAATGTGATTTTTGGTCTTCTGGGTATATACCTAGTAGAGGAATTATAGGATCAAATGGCAGATCTAGTTTTAGATCTTTAAGTATTCTCCAAATATCTTTCCTAAAGGAATGCATTAGTTTGCTTTCCCATCAACAGTGTAGAAGTGTTCCCTTTTCTCCACATCCATGCCAACATCTCTGGTTTTGGGATTTTGTTATGTGGGCTTATCTTTCTGGAGTTAGATGATATCTCAAGTATTCTTATTTGTGTTTTGCTACATATGTATAATGTAGCATGCACTATTACCATTCTCTAATGAACATAAACTAAAATTCTTTAGTGCACTACGAAAAATAAAATAGCTTCTGATTGCTTCCTTGCAACCTAAAGAATAAAGGTTGATGAAATGGCAGATAACATTTTTGTAACCTGCCCTCACAACTGTCTTTAGCCTCATATCTCATATTCTTTATGTTTAACTTTATTCTCCAACAATAATGAATTCCCAGGTGTCCCTTTCCTTTACCCTGCTTTTTCCAACCACTGTTTTTTAGCTTCTTCTGGTTTCCTTTTTGGAGATAAACGTTCTGCTCCCACAGGCTAACTCTTCTCATTTGACGGGCGGAGCTCAAGTGTTGCCTCTTCTCAGCTCGGGTAAGATGTTCCATGTCTGTGCTGTTGTAGCACCCTGTATTCCTTCCCATCATAACACTTAACACGTGTTACTGAAAGTGCCTATTTCTACATCTCCACAGTGAACTACAGCTCTCAGAGATCAGTGACTAAACAAGGGTGACTACATCGCCCAGCACACGGAAGGCGAGCAGTGACTGCTCTTCAAACTGAAATGAAAGCAACAGAACAGGACTCTGAGGTTTTCTGGCATATTTATGAGCTCTCCTTAGGGGTGTGCTCATGCTATTTTAAAAGTCCTTCTTTTTTTTTTTTTTTTTTTGCAGGTTTGGCCAGGGTTGGGTCTGAACCCGCCACCTCTGGCATATGGGACCGGCGCCCTACTCCTTTGAGCCACAGGTGCCACCCTCAAAAGTCCTTCTTATTCTCTTATTTGTTCTGCGCATTTTCACTCTTCAATGCCAAACCTACGTGTCATTTTCTCCTGAGCTGATGCACCTGCACCCTAGACAATGTTGTTCTTTCTCCAAGTCGAAGCCCTCACCACTATTTGTGTCTCCAAGATGGCACTCATCACAGGGTGCAATGGTAATGTTGTCTCCCTGCTTTTCTAAATTTGTTGTGCCTCGTACATAGTACACATTCAATAAACACTTGTTAAATGCATCTCTTCATTATCATATTGATATACTAGAGCTCCTTAAGTGGATACTGTTATATAAACCACTTGATTGCAAATTAAAAACAAACCCCTGTGATAAGAAATAGCTTTGAATATAAATGGTATTTTAAATTATTTAAATCTGGAATAAGCTTTGAAATTCATCTAATTTTGCAGATGAAGAAATTAATGCCAAGAGAGTTCAAATTATTAATAGTTTTTGAGCCAGAAGTATTTCAAATACCCTGGCCATTCTGTGGCTTGTCCCAGGGCTTCCACAGGTTAACTTCTCACCCATCCCCTCAACGATGCTGTGCTTGCACAGACAGACATAACAGAGATAAAAATACATATTTCACTAACTACATAGTGCAGAGCCACTTTGGTTATGAGGTTGAGATTTAGTATTTAATTCAGAAATACTGTGAGTCACAGGCTCATCCTTTTCTCCTCATAGGTGTCTAAAACATCTTGTACTTATTCAATAAAAAGAAATGGAATGATCGGGCTTCTTGCAATAAACTGTTTCAAGGCCAAAGCAATGCTGAGGGAAGCTGAAAATACCTCTGGCTCCTGAATGTGCAACAGGATGCAAACCTGCTACAGAGAGAGCTGAGCTCATTTTCTCATAGACAGGTTAGTAGCATTCGAGTTGAATTTTTGGAGAGAAAAGATGTCTCTAGATGCAAACAATCCCCACTTTTTAATCACAGGTGCTCACCCAACCCACGTACACACGAAGCACACACAGGGTGGATGATATGCAAAAATAAATTATGGTAATTCCCCCCCAAAGAAACTACCAGAGATAGATGCAGTCTTTCAGAAAACATTAAAAGAACTAATAATGAGCACTTAGCTGCTATAACTACAATCTTCCTGTTATAAACTTTAGAACAAATAGCAAAATATTCAGAAATGTCATTGATCCAGAGCCTTCATTTTCAATATAGACCTTTGTCTTTTTACTAGACAGTAAAGCCATGGAGTCATGTCTTTTAGAAATAGTCTATAAAAACTTTAAGTAAATGACATTTTGGCCAGGGTTCTAAATCGAAACTATTAAGATTATTTCTGATTTCCAAAGAAACCTAATATAGCATGTTTGATTTTTCTTTTCTTTTGGCATTTTGGTACCTTTGCTCTAAGATTTTTGTTTCAAAAAACTGATTTAGTACTTTTTTGATCTCCCAGGAAATGTTATTTAAAGCAAATTTTCTTTTTTTTTTTTAATATGAGTATGAATAAGAAATTCGTGCAATACACTCCCGAGATACTGTTCCCTTTAGGATTGATTAGTATAAGGGGAAGATAGTCTCAAAAATGATAGGTTTTCTAGCTAGAATTATATCTCAGCAGTTTTAGTCTTTAAATCTAGTACTGTTAACACTATAGATTTGGTTATCCTTGGTTGAAAAGAACACAACTCTGCCTCATTTCAAAGGATGGGCTCAGTTCAAGGTTTCATTAACTATAGTTTATTTCCAAAGAAGTTAATGTATTTTACAACAAATTTAAAGTAGACAAAGAAGCAGAGGGGTGGAGATAGTTTTCCAATGAAATCCATGGCACTTACACTGACACCAGTGTTAGTGGGACCTGGAGGGCCAATTCTTGGGCCTCCAGATAGCTTACTCAGAAGCTGGTGGTGGGAGCTATAGACTGAAGATCTGGAGTGGGGGATTCTCAGTCCCCCAGGCAGCTGAAGTGATGTGGGTGACGTAGCAGCAGTGATGGAGTAACAACTGGGGCCCAGACAGTCCATGTTGGTGTTGCTGGTGGCTGTGACAGGCCAGGCAGACTAGTACTTTCTAGTCTTCTAGGCACCTACAACAGAGCAGGGGGCGCTATCCTAGATGAGCTTAGGAGAGTGTGGTCTCCCCATTCCCTCTGGACAGGTGGTGGTCACAGACCAGGAGTTTTAGATTGGTAAAAACCCAGAGTATAGGAACGGGGCAATTACCTTTGCTTGTTTGTTGTTGTTAGTTCGTTATTTGTTTTGTTCTCTCCTCCCTAAACCAAACAGGGGATGTTTCAGAAGGTTCTTGGTTGGACCTGGGTGAGACTCTCTTCGCTAGTCTTGGTTATAAAATTCACTCATCCCTGTCAAAAGCGTCTTTTCCCAGCTTTGTGCTCCCAACCTGCAATGCTTTTTTTTAAAAAAAAAAGAAAAGAAAAGAAAAAAGAAAAATGTATTTTGAAATAAGCTAATATATGTTAAGTACTTTATATCTTCTATTTGAAAGAAAACTCCAAAAGACAGTGGGCAAGTTAATATTTTTGGCAGCAATTTTGAAATCTCCCACCATGAATATTTAAAAACTTACAAGAGGCTATTACATATTTCCATTACATTTTAAATTTTAAAATTAAATTTTCTTATTCCAGATGCAATATTGTAAGTAAGAAGATAGTCACTTCAACACACATATTTCTCCTTTGTCAAAATAAATAAATAAATCTTTTTTGAAAACTTCTGTCTAATATAATGATATTCTGGGTTGCTAAGTACTTGATTTATTAGGGAAGGACAGTATCATCTTTTTTTTTTTTTTTTTTTTTTTTGTAGATACAGATTATAACTTTATAACCCAGGGTAGAGTGCCGTGGCGTCACACTGCTCACAGCAACCTCCAGCTCTTGGGCTTAAGCGATTCTCTTGCCTCAGCCTCCCAAGTAGCTGCGACTACAGGTGCCTGCCACAGCGTCCGGCTATTTTTTTGTTTTGCAGTTCGGCCGAGGCCAGGCTTGAACCCGCCACCTTCGGTATATGGGGCCGGCGCCCTACTTGCTGAGCCACAGGAGCCGCCCAGGACAGTATCATCTTTAAGGAAGGTAGGATCTATCTTGGATTCTCTAAAATTCATAGACCCGGCCATATACTGAAATAGACCCAGTACCACCACTCCTCAACAGAGCCAGATTGCCCTGTCAGTAAAGATTGTTTCCCTGATTGCCCCTGAAATATAGTCTGGTCAATTGAACCCTGCATTTTTTTCTCATATTGCTTGATCTCTAATATTATTCTCAAAAACATCACAAATAATTAGTTTTATAATAGACATGAAAACAAAGTGTAATGAGGACTCATAGGTGGTAATCCTAACTCAGATTGATCCTTCTAAGAACCATGAAGGGAAAAACAGTATTTTAGCCAGAAAAGAATTGATGGAAATTCTAGAAAGAAGGAGACTTATATGAAGAAGAATAAAAAAAAACGATATTGTATAGATAAAATGGTAAAAAGTATATAGGACAGCCTTAGATTCTGGAAGTCTGATGTTACTTACCAAGCCTCGGTTGTATTCAGAATATTAGAAAAAACCAAAGAAGGATTTAAACAGGGAAGGAAATGAACACGACTGAATTTTAGAAAAAGAACTCCGTGGAAGCAATGTACAGAATAGATTGAATCAAGTAAAGGCCAGACATGATGTAGAGAATAGATTTCATCAAGTTAGGAGTAAAGACTAGTTTTAGTTACTAGTTTTAGTTACTAGAAGTAACTAAAATGCACTCCTTCCCCCCAGGGAAAAACAATAAGTGAATGAATCAAGGCAATGCTGGTGGGAATTTAGACACAATGAATTCTAGAAAGGTCAACTAGATTGGTGACCAAGAAGATAAAGAAGATAATGGAGAGAAAGAAATTTAGAGTGGTTCTCCAGTCATTGGCTTAAAAACTATTTGGATGGTACCCCAATTAATGGAGACATTGACATAAATAAGCAGAAGCGTTTTTTGGGGGGTAGGGAGCTAGGAAACTATGAGTTTAAGTAAACTATACACTGTGAAATAATAATAAAATTAATAATATTGACTGTAGCTAATATGCACCGTGTTAAATCCATATTTAATCTAATTTTCTCCTCACCAAAAACCTCTTTGAGGTAAATAGTATTAATATTATTATTTTTACTACCCCATGCTACAAGTAGGGAAATTTAAAGGCACCCAATAACCTTTCCAAGTTACTCAGTTAAGCCACGTGTCCAGTGCAATGTTAGATGAATACGGTCAAAGCTCAGAAGAAAGCATTCATGTGAACACATAAGTGCGGCACTTGGTAGTTTCATAGTTGAAGCCACGCGAGTGGACATGTCCACCCAGTTATAGTGCAGAACGTGGGAAGGGAAGACCAAAAGCAAATCACTGGGAAGACTGAATTTATAGGAGCAAGTTGAAAAAGCAAAACATGTGGAAAACGGCAAGAAGCCAAGATGGAAAAGCCTTACCAGAAGGATGAGGTGCTTTGATGTTTAAAGAGTGCGTGTTGGTCAGGTGGGAAAGCACGGGACGTGTCCTCTGGATTTAGCAGCTAGCACGTCAGAGTGCCACAGAGCTAAGGCAGAGGAATGGATATTGTCGGGGCTAAAATGAGACAACAGTGCATGGAGGCACAATTAGGAAGGGGGTAAGTAGAGATGGGAATCTGAAAACTACATTGTGAAGTGGCTTTGCTATAAAGGCAGAGGAGATAACAGCAAGATTTGGAGAATAGATAGGTTCATTGCCACTGTTGTTTTAAGATGCTTAAAGTATAATGATGAATGAAAGGTTCCAAGTAAGTATAAAGTGGGTAAAGAGATTGAAAAAAGAGGTAACACTTGCTTAAACAATGTTCCTTAGAAGAAGGGATTTTGAGCAAAGGGTAACTGATAAGGCAATTAACAGAAGCAAGAGTTCCTTCTCACCCACATACAAAGAAGGTTCTTTCCTGTCAAGACCCACAATGACCATCAGGTTTTCTAAACAAGATGAGAGGAAGAGGATGTATAAGTGAAGTTGTTTATTTTTAATATTATCCTAAGTATTTTCAATACTTTGCAATTTATCTTTTTAGCAACGGTCTCCAACTAATGACTGAAGTCTGAAGATTAGAGTCTTTTCTTTTTATTCATCATCGATTTTAACCTTTATACCTATTTTATGTTGGTATAGTTGTAGAAGACATAACACATTCAATCCTTTAGTAAAGATGTGTTAGGTTTTATTGTTGTTCTTGTTGTTTGTCCAAAACAAATTCCCCTGATGGAAGCTCAATAGCAACTCTAAAGGATAAATCAAACAGGGATGGAACGTGTATTAGAGAGTTTTGTTCACTTTACATTTCAGGCTGTTTCATAATTTTAGATTATATTTATTTCCACTCCCATCACTCTCTCTTCGTGGCTTCTACACTACATTTCTCATCCTTAGTTGTTTTCGTCTGCTTGGGCTGCTAGAACAAAATATCATAGACTGGATGACTTAAACAGCAGAAATGTACTTTCTCACAGTTCTGGAAAATAGCAGTCAGAAATCAGAGTGCCAGCATGGTCAGTTTCTGGTGAGGGCTTTCGTCCTGACTTAAAGACGAGAGAGAGAGAATTTTTTCCCTTTCTTAAAAGTACACCAGTTCTATAGGATTAGAGCCACACTGCTATGAGATCATTTAATAATCTTAATTGCTATCTGTGGATAAAGTTACTTGGGGCAGGTAGAGCTTTCACATATGAATTTGGGGGGAGAGGAGGCAGTAGTGTACACAATTCAGTCCATAGCATTGACATAACAATCAATGTTCTTGCTAAATGACCCTGACACGCTAGCTTTACTAACTGCTGGTCATCTGAGGATACCTAACTAGGTACATAACTGAATAGCACATTTATGAAGGCTGGACCCTTTAGTCGGGGGAAACCTAACAAGTTCACAGTCACCTCATTGTTTATGGACTGACACAGCCTAATGGGACTTAATAGAACCTGCCAACAGGGAGAGGAACCTCGGCAATTAGGCTGTGGGGCTTATGGCCAGATGATGAAAGAAACACCAGTGATTCCTCTAGAAAGGTCAGGGATCTTTTCAGGGCTTTCAGTTAGTCGGGCTGGTGGCATTTTGCTCTATCTCCTAGGTAGAGTACTAGGATATTTAAGCTGTATGGTCTGTATGTACTGAAATCCTTTTCCCAGCAGTGTTTTTATGCATAAAACACTGGGCTGCAGCTACAGGGACCCAATGTCTTAATAGGCTAACTCTAGTCTCTCACTTTCTCACCCTATATCTATACTAACCACTTAAAGGTGGTTAGCTGTCTAAGGGAGTCATACTCTGTTACAACTGGTAGTGTATTGTTTCTCCCTGCCCGGTACCTCACTTTTATTTCTACTTGAGAAGCATCTCCCAATAACCTTTCATTTATGAGACATTCTCTATCCACCACAAAATAGACAACAACTCTTCTTCTATCATGACCACAGTAATTATAGTATTTATTACTGCACTTATAAATCAAAAGTATTTTTTTGATCTTTAAAAATTTTTAGAGGTAGGATCTCACTACATTCCCCAGGCTGGACTCGACCTCCTGGGCTCAAGTGACCCTCCTGCCTCAGCCTCCCAAGCAGCCATGAGTACAGGTGTGCACCATGGCACCAGGCTTTCAAAAGCATAGATATTTATTTAATATGAATTTACTAAAGGCAAAAGTGATACCACATCCTTCCTTGTATTCCAGGTTTTATTACCTTGCCTGGAATACAGAAGATGCCTGATAAGTGTATGTTGTGTGACACACTAAATGAAAAACTTTTCCAATCTTGGAATTCTTACAAGCCTGTTATCTGTAACTCATATTGTATTCTTTCATTCCCTGACTCGTTTTTTCAACAAAAATATTATTTGATATTCTCTATGTGCCAAGTATTACCCCAGGCTCCTTTGGTACAGTCATAAACAGAAAAGGAAAGTTCAGGTAAAAAGGACTGAATTCTCTTCTGGGCACAGGCAAGGGATTTTACCCCTTCAAGCTACATTCTCATTACATGTAAAATGAGAGGATTGTAGCAGACCTTTCCTATGCCATGTGCTATGAGAACTACATGTGACAAATTAATTTAACACATTTGGCACTTGTATGACCTATAATAAATACACAGTAAAGGATGTTACTTTTATTCTCCTTGGATTTCTTCTTGTCATTGTTGCATGAAGAACCATCATTGCTTTCATGGAGCCCGACCTTAGCAGGCATGTAGACCCCTTAGCACTGGTGAACATTGTTTCTAATGTATAAATATTACTTATCTGATGGATTCCAAATTGATTGAAGGCAGAATCTCTGCATAAAAAAGTGTTTTGTGAAGAGCAATTTCTCCTTAATAATAATATTGTAATGTTGTTAAAGGGCCATGGCATAAGATAGGAGAAAAATGTCCTTAAATGTATGCATTCGAGGCAAAGAATCAGGGTTGAATTTCACCTGTTTCATGAACAGCTATAAGTGCAATAGTAAAAACATACTTTGCTGGCATGGTTGTTGTGGATCACTCACAGAAGTCAATGTGGATTATATTATTTTCTCCCCACAGCAGCCACTTGCTGTAGATATATTATAATCACTGCACAAAACAAGTCTCAGGAAACTTAACTAGCTGCCCCAAGCCACATCCTCTTCTACCCATATTCTACCAGGCTATCAATTTCCACTTCTTCAGAACAGTCAAAAAACCTTCACGCTTTACAGTTATATTGTAATTTGTGACATTCTTTTCTTCCCAATCCCAGTAGCATCTTTCTGCTCCTCCTTAAACTGTAAAACAACATATGATGCATCACATTTTTGTCTCTTGGAAATAGACTATTTGTCTTTTGAGATTTTTCTCTTCGGGACTGGGGAACTCTAAAGAGGAATAGAAATTAACTGGGAAATAGGAAAATAAGGGTGGGATATATACAGAGAGAAACACCCACAGATAACCCTGCACTCCTGGACATGGGGAGAGTTGAGCGGATGCTGGAGTGGCCTGTGCGATCTCAAATGCAGAACAAAGGGAGCAAATGCATGGATGAAGTCACGAGAAGCCCCATCAGTTCGTCCTATTTGTTTTAACCTAAAATGTTTTCCACCTCTGCTGGTGATTATTATATACATATTTTTTGTCTTCTCCACTTTCCTTATATAATAAAAGTGTATTTTTATAGAATACTGGTTGGATACAGAAACTCTATTTCCTTGCATTTTTAAATAAACTATTATGGTAAAAAGTTACAATAAAATAAGCTAGCATGATCTGGAACACCCTATTTTTTTCCCCTCATTAACATAGTCACATTTCCTAGTTTGTGAGATTTACATGTAGTGAACAGAAATCACACCTTCATGTGGGGTGGGAAATGTGAAAAATGAACAGAGATAGAATATTTTTCTGTGTATAAAATATGCCCTCTTTAACACAAATTTTTGAGGAATAAGTAAGGATGCACATTATACATGGATAGTCTCACTCAGGAGTGGAGAGCTCAGTGGACCACCAGGGGCACTGTACCCTCCCGCCTGGGCCCCTGGGGTGCAAGGGGACCCAGTCTGGTAGGACCCAGGATCTGGTGGGAGAGGACTGATCAGCAGCTTCTGCCAATGGAAATCAGGGAATGGGTGGTGTTGAGTTGGTGATGTGAGTCTATAGCCATGGCCATTCAGGGAGAGGGCCAAAGCCTTCTGCCCAGCTGTGCAGAAGGGACTGGGAGCCCCACACAGGCTCTGAGGACCCACCAGGCTGCCCATGGGTCTTGTGACTGCAGAAGCTCCCACCCCCACCAGCCACACGTGTGACCATCTCAGACACAACCCTACATGGCAGAGAGGGAAGAGGTGGCCTTCACAGAGCAGGGAGCTGTGGGAGGGGGTCTGGATCTATACATTTACCAGAGGAGTGTAGCCTTCCTCAGATGTGTCTTTCCCAGCTGAGAGCCAGCCACTTTCTTGAGTGTTGTTTTCCTGAAAGTTTGGGTCAAAAACATTGGTGCACATCATACCTGGGCACACATTTTATATGTCAAAATGCAGTAATTGTTCTTTTTTTCCCATCCCTCTTTAGATGCAAAGTAACTTCCCTTTCAAAGGCAGTATGTAGTGTACTCTGACAAAATGAAGTGCTCTTGAGACCAGGAGCTAAGAGTAGCACATTCCTTCACGTCTTGGATACAGGGTGTTGTCATCAACACTGCTACGCTCATGAGACACTTAGTAAACCAGGCTGTATAGCGGCCTAGGCAGTGACCTAAGACATACATACAGACTATAAGTTGGTTAGCAGTGTGCTACAAAGCCAAAAAATGACAGTTATTACACCTCAGGGGGAAAAGGGTTTTCTGAAATCTCCTTATGTGATTATTGTTCCAGTGTTGAAAGAAAATCATGATTACTAGTAAGAGTCTCTTGTATTACTAACAATCCAAACATATCCATTCTTTGAGATAATGCTTCCATACTTAGTAAACCACCATTTATTGTACCTAGTAGAACAAGACAGGGATTCTGCTTAATCTTTACTGTAAATATCTCTACTTTTAATGACTCAGGTCTTTCCTAGGTTTAAAGTGAGACCATGACTTTCTTGTGGTTGTCCTGAGGAGATGAAGATGAAGCTCTGAGCTTCTGTTATTCATGATCACCCCTCCTGAACATGAAATCACCATTGTGTGGTCTCCTGAGTATTGTTTAACACCTACATTTCTAGTCATGTGCTCCGAAGCCCTGGAGAGACATTCTTCTTACGTTAAACACCTCATTATTTGTCTGAACTTTGAGTAAAGATGGCAATGGCTCCAGTTCTAAGAGGAAAAGTTTTTAGTTTTACTCCATTCAGTAAAATATTAGCTGTGGATTTGTCATAGATAGCCTCTATCAGTTTAAGGGATGTGCCACCTATACCTATGCTCCTCAGTGTTCTAATTAGAAATGCTTTTTCTGCGTCTATTGAGAGGATCATATAGTCCTTGGTTCTGCTTCTGTTGATACGGTGAATAACATTGATGGACTTTTGAATATTAAACCAAACCTGCATCCCTGGGATAAAACCTACTTAATCATGATGTATAACTTTTTTGCTGATAAGCTGTAATCTATTGGTAAAGATTTTGTTAACAATTTTTGCATCAATATTCACTAGTGAAATTGGTCTAAAGTTCTCTTTTTTAGTTGGGTTCTTTACCTGGTTTTGGTATTAGGGTCATGTTTGCTTCATAGAATGTATTCGGGAGGATTCCTTCGTCCTCAATTTTTTGGAATAATTTCTTTAGTGTAGGAATAAGTTCTTTGAAATTTAGATAAAATTCTGGTGTGAGGCCATCTGGACCAGGGCATTTTGTTTTTGTTGGGAGATTTTTTATTGTTTCTTTGATCTCAGTGCTAGAAATTGGTCTGTTCAGGACATCTATTTCAACTGGGCTGTCTAGGGATAGGGTGTGATTCCAAATATTGATCCATTTTCTTGACATTGTCAAATTTCTAGGCATAAAGTTTCTGGTAGTATTCAAAGATAATCTCTTGTATTTCTGTAACATCAATCATTATTTTCCCTTTATCATTTCTGATTGAAGTTAATAGAGATTTTACCTTTTTATTTCTAGTTAGTCTGGCCAAAGGTTTATCTATTTTCTTTATTTTTTCAAGAAACCAGTTCCTTGTTTCATTAATTTTCTGAATGATTCTTTTGTTTTCAATTTCATTGATCTCTGATTTAATTTTGGATATTTCTTTTCTTCTGCTGGGTTTAGACTTAGATTATTCATCTTTTTCCAATTCCATCAGATGGCTTGAGAGTTTGTTGATATGCTTTCTTTCTGTTTTTCAAATGAAGGCTTCTAAAGTGATAAATTTTCCTCTCAGGACTGCTTTTGCTGTATCCCATAAGTTTTGGTAATTTGTGTCTTCATTGTTGTTATACTCAAGGAAGTTAATGATTTCCTTTTTATTTCTTGCTGTACCCAAATGTCATTCAGCATAAGGTTGTTTAACTTCCATGTCTTTGTGTGAGGTTGAGCATTTTTATTGGAGTTGAGTTCCACTTTTTAGTGCCTTGTGGTTTGAAAAGATGCAAGGTAGAATTTCAATTCTTTTGATCTTGCTAAGGTTTGTTTTGTGTCCTAGGATATGGTCGATTTTGAAGAATGTTCCATGGGATGATGAGAAGAATGTATATTCTATGCCTTTGGGATGGAGCATTCTATATACATCTACAAAGCACAGTTGTTCTAAAGTCTCCTTTGAGTCTCTAATATCTTTATTTTATTTCTGTTTAGAAGATCTGTCCAGGTTGGAGAGAGGGGTATTAAAGTCCCCTGTTACTATGGTGTTGTGGGATATCATATTGCTCAAACTAAGCAGGGTCTGTTTCACGAATCTGGGAGCATTTAAATCAGGTGCATAAATATTTAAAATTGAAATGTCTTCTTGTATTTTTCCCTTAACCAATATAGAGTGACCATCATTATCTTTTTTGACTTTAGTTGCTTTAAATCCACATGTATCTGAGAATAAAATTGCAACTCCTCTTTTTTTCTGAGTTCCATTTGCCTGAAAAATCGACTTCCAACCCTTCACTCTGAGTTTTAATTTGTCTTTTGATGTGAGGTGAGTTTCCTGCATACAGCTGATAGATGGCTTGTGTTTTTAATCCAATCAGCCAATCTGCGCTTCTTCAGTGGGGAATTTAAGCCATTGACATTTATTGAGATAATTGATAAATGTGATAGCATTCTATTCATCTTATTTTGTGAACTTCCAATGGTTAGTTTTGTCTTTTGCATCATTGAGGAAACTAGGTTCTGTCCTATAATTTTCTGGGTGTTTACTTTGCTGAAGGTCCATTGTGATAGTCAGTATGTAGGACAAGTTGAAATATTTCCTGTAAAACTGGTCTTGTTGTGACAAATTTCCTCAATGTTTGCATATCAATAAAAGATTTGTCCATCAATTTTAAAGCTCAGCTTGGCGGCGTATAAAATTCTGGGCTGGAAATTGTTCTGTTTAAGCATGTTAAAGATAGATGACCATTGTCTTCTGACTTGAAAAGTTTCATTAGAGAAGTCTGTGGTCACCCTAATAGGTTTACCCCTGTAGGTCAGTTGGCACTTACTCCTGGCAGCTTGCAAGATCTTTTCTTTTGTCTTAACTTTGGATAAAGTCATCACAATATGCCTTGGAGAGGTTCTATTTGTGTTGAGGTGACCAGGGGACCAATATCCCTCTGAGAGGTGTATGTCAGAATCTTTGATGATATTTGGGAAATTTTCATTTACAATATTCTCTAGAATGGCTTCCATTCCTCTGGGACATTCTTCTTTTCCTTCAGGGATACCTATAACTCGTATGTTTGAATGCTTCATAAAGTCCCATAATTCTGTCAGTGAACGTTCTGCTTTCTCCCTCTTCTTTTTGGCCTCTTTAACTATCTGAGTTATCTCAAGAGCCTTATCCTCTACCTCTGAGATTCTTTCTTATGCATGGTCTAATCAGTTGTTAATACTTTCTATTGCATCCTTAAGTTCCCTAATTGACTGCTTCAGCTCCTTCAGCTCTGCTATATCCTTTTTATATTCTTCGTAT
>CAUYON010087361.1:0-29929 GCA_963573935.1 Arctocebus calabarensis
GTGCCTGGGATTTTCCAGTTTCCTTTCCTACTGCTTCTTAGGTACAGACAACCATTTATATGGAGATTGTCCCCTCCACAGCAGATCACATAATCTTAATTAAAGATTGGGAGCTAACAGCTAAGAGGAGCCCAGTGGTCCCTTTGCTGGCCTTACAGCTTTGTGAATCCGTAGGCAACTCTGCTTGGGTTCTTTGTCAAAGGAGTCCACACAATCCAAATATCAGCCCCAGGAGTCCTTTCAGAGTGTCCTTGGACTATGCCTGGATTCACTAAAGGCCCCCTTTGAGTGGTTCCCTTACCTACAAATATATAGTGCCCTTGAGTCCTGATTTTCAAAGCTATAAATCCAAGTAAGACCCCTTAAGTGCTTACCCAGTCCCAATACATGTGACCTCTCTCTGGCTTGGATGCTATCTGGGCCTTTTCAATCTGCCAACACCCTTCTCTGCTGCTCAATGCACCCTAACCCTCACCATGGCATGGGCTCCACCAGGCAGGCTGCCCCCTGTCCTCAGCCAGCTCCACCCATGAGACTCCCTCTGATAGGTGCTGGCCTATGGGACACTTTCCCTGTGCTAACATTCCGCACACAAGCAGGCCTCCACTCGGGTTGCCCAGAGCCCTGGGGCTCCAGGGTGAGACCCCACCCAGCACACCCAGGTGGTATAGTATCACACTCCCTGGCCTCTCAAATGCTCAGTGTCCCATTTATAGGGCATCTGTTCCCTTACTCTGTCTCCAGCACTCTCCCCACCTCTGCAGGCAGGTGGACCTTCACTAAAGCACTTGGCGATGGAATGCTTCCAACTGACTGATTACCTCCCAAATGACCAAAGGTCTGCATTTGCAGCACAGAACTGAAGGATGTCTCTCTACCTCCCTGGGTCCTGTCTGCTGGTCAAAGCAGAGGCTAAATACTACTTCCTTTATGCCTGTGAGTAAATGTCATTTTTCCCTTCTCTAAATAGCCACAGAGTCTCACCAGTGCTTCAAGTTCATTCATTCATTTGTTCAATAAATATTTATTTATTTTGAGACAGAGCCTCAAGCAGTCGCCCTGGGTGGAGTGCCGTGGCATCACAGCTCACAGCAACCTCCAGCTCCTGGGCTCAAGAGATTCTCTTGCCTCAGCCTCCCAAGTACCTGGGACTACAGGCCCCCGCCACAACACACGGCTATTTTTTGGTTGCAACCGTCACTGTTGTTTGACGGGCCCGGGCTGGATTCGAACCCACTAGCTCAGGTGTATGTGGTTGGCGCCTTAGCCACTTGAGCCACAGGCACTGAACCCCAATAAATATTTATTAAGGCTCTTCTGAGACTAGGCTGTGTGTCAAGTGATAGAACGTGAGGACCAAGGTCCAAGCACCCTACCTCGTGGAATTTTCCAAAGTAACTGAGAGATAGATGTATATACAAACAATCTAACATTAAAAAATTATTGCATGGTAGGTAGCACAGTTGTTAAGAGTGTGGGCTCTGAAGCCAGATTGCTTGGACTGGAATCTCAGCTCTATCACT
Source organism: Arctocebus calabarensis (assembly GCA_963573935.1). NCBI lineage: Eukaryota > Metazoa > Chordata > Mammalia > Primates > Lorisidae > Arctocebus > Arctocebus calabarensis. Next base: position 1,524 of record CAUYON010087361.1, read on the forward strand.
CACCAGCCATGTGAACTTGGGCGAGTACCCTGGTTTCCACGAAAGCATTTTATATAAGACAGTAATAATAATGATGTCACAGAACCTAGACCACTGAAATTGTCCTGTAAGTGAGTTCCTACTATTTTTATTTTTGTGGTTGTTTTGACAGTTGCAAGTATGAGGGGAAGCTAGAGCAGCACTTCATCCTGGGGACTTGACATTGGAGTTCTCTAAGTGTGAGTCCAAGCTCCGCCACCCAATCCTAAAGGTCCTACAGGGCAGACTTATCTTCACAAACTGCCCAGTGCTTGACTTAATTCCTTACACTCAGTAGGTGCTCATAACTACTGGCTTAATGAAAATAGGTTCATCCAGATTTGGGTCAGCCCGCAGCCACTCCAATTGGGTGTAAAAGTACTAGGAGCTGCGCCCTGCCTCCCACCCCAAAACCTGAGGCCCTGGAAGGGTCTGTGGCCAAAGGAAAGGGACAAATAAAAAAGAAGAGAAAGCTGCCTTACTCAGAGGTGCCACGTTTTCATTCTGAGCTTTACATTTATTCCTTCTCATGAAGGCCATCTGGGGTTTGGCTTTTCTACTTTCATGATGTAAACGTATTTTCAAGGGTTGGTTACTTGGCTCTGGAGCTCACTGGGTGGACCTCAGCACTCAAAAATCTATCCTGGGAGCCATTAGTGCTTTCCCACTCCCTTCCCCCTGAATCAACTAACTGGAAGAGAACAAAGAAGGTCAGTTTCAAGGTCCAAAAATGCAAGCAACTTATCATTGCCCTAAGAAAGTCACTTCTCTTTTCTTGGACATAAATCATCATTGACCTATTATGGAATTTTCCAGAAATTCCTCAAATTTCTTAAATTTTGAGTCGTGTAGTTCTAAAAAGAAAAGATATCATGCTGGTTTTAATGTTGAATGGTTTCCAATGTGAAGTCCTGGCAAGTTTTTATTCTCCGTTGAACCCTAGCCGGACTTTGAATTAATTCTAGTAAATGATGAAGATGGATGGCCTGTCTGTTGCCAGCTTCACTGGAGTAAGTTATGGCAAGTTGACTTAATATGTTTTTCTTTCCTACCTTGAGTATCACATGCCTGGCTACTACCTTCATTACTATAATTTCCAGTCTTCTGTAATCTCATTAGAGAAGTGTTTTAAAAATACGATTCCACATGCAGGACACTAATCACAAGTTTCTCGAGTAGATTTGTATTATGTTGTAGAATTTCAAAGGGGCACAGATTCAAAATTGGGATTAGATACAGTCAAGAATGTAATGTGTGCTCATAAGGTGGCCTATTTGGGGAGGTAAAGGAATCACAGAATTTAGAGAAGAAAGTCACGTCAGAGATCTACCCACTCAACTGCACACAGAGTGCTAAGTCCGGTTGATAAGCTCCAGAACTGCTGAGCTAGTCTTCCAGGGAGATCTAGGCCCTGTTGGTGCTCAACTCATATTCCTTTGACATTTGCCGCCCTACTCCTAAGGCTGCTCACTGCCAACACCTGCAACTCTCTTCCTGATGGCATTTTTGTTGGAGCACATTTGATCCACATGCAGGGTGAATCCAAAGTGCTGGATGGTTAACGCTTCCAGAAGCAGTTCAAAACAAATAGTGGATGGGGAATTCATGAATAGATCCTCCTCATTCCTCGTCCCTTGCAGGGAGAACTCTGAGGAACCTTCTCCGGCACCTCCCAGGGCTCCCTAGCAGGCTCCACAGCCGTGTCTAGCGGGCTAGCACTGGACTGTGTTTCCTGGGATCACCTCCCAAAGAAACCACTTGCACCTGCGTCCTTGTCTCAGGGCCTGCGTGATGCAGCACGCGAGCTAAGATACCTGCTGGCTCTCCAGTCCTAGTTCAGGCCCTTCCCACCTCTCTCCTTGGTGGTTTTATTTTTCCCCCAGCTGGCCTCCCTGCCTGTAATCTCTTTTCTCCTTCCTCTCTCTTACCACACACTGCTCCCAGCTCATCCTTCTTCCTGGAAGGTGACTCAGATGTGTTATTGCCCCTGCTCTAAACCCTTTATCATTACCCCACATTCTATGTGCCAAGCTTCTCTAGTCTAACTCCTATTTCTGCCCACCCTTTGGCTCTTGCATCCTTGAGTGGGTCCCTGCTCCTGCTAAATATTTGCAGAATAAGAAAGCTTAAGGAGGGATGAGAAAAGTCCTCTGGGCTTTATGCTTTTACCTTTATCTTACTTAAAAGAAGTTCAAAGTACTTCTTTGCGCTTATAAAGGTACTATAAATAGAATCAGAAAAGGTTTCTCCTCCCCCACTTCTTCCATTCCAGAGGTAGGGCTCTCTCTTTAGTCCAAACAGAAGAAAATTCTGCGTGTGAATGTCCTCCTGCAGTTTCTTAGACTGGGATTTAACTCTAATTCCAGGGGAGAGTTAAGCCTCTGACTTTTCTTTTCTTTTTCTTTTTTTTTTTTTTGAGACAGAGCCTCAAGCTGTCTGGATAGAGTACCGTGGCATCACAGCTCACAGCAACCTCCAATTCCTGGGCTCAAGTGAGTCTCCTGCCTCCACCTCCCAAGCAGGTGGGACTACAGGCGTCCGACACAATGCCTGGCCATTTTTTGGTTGCAGCCCTCATTGTTGTTTGGTGGGCCCGGGCTGGATTCGAACCCACCAGCTCAGGTGTACATGGCTGGCGCCTTAGCCCGCTGAGCCACAGGCGCCGAGCCAAGCCTCTGACTTTTCACTCGCTTTTCTATTTTGTTTAAGCCCTGCCAATGGATACAGTTGTGATAAACATCTCACAGGTGCAGACAGAGGGAGAGGGTGTTGCTCTGCTGGACTGAACAACAGCAGAGGCCTCAACTCTACCCTGGCTCTGCCCACGAGAGGTCAGGGGATGCCAGGGAACAAGTCACACAACTTCCCTGAACCTCAGTTTCCCCATGTGGTAAACAAAGATCCATTTAGGAGCTGACATGCCACTGCAAGGTGGTTCAAAGGCGTGGTTGCTAGGAAAGAACAGGTGGATAGATTCAAAGACTCAGATGAATCTAAACGTGTTCTTTCATCCCACAGTTTTAGTTTAGTCCTTCCCCAAATCCACCTAATTGTTTAAGTTCATAAAAATGATTAGTGAGTGTTACCCATCAGGCTGCGAACTAAAGTCTGGGGTGATTTTTGCTTCCCCCGAAAAGCTCTCTCCCTCCCCAGTACTTTCCTGACCTTCGGACTGGATGACTATAACATGCTTAATGTGGTCCTGGCTTCCTCTTGCGAAAAATAAATGTGAAATGTGAAATGAAAACCACACATGTAATAATATTGGGATTAATGAGGTGCTGAATTGTATTCTTACTTTGCTATTGTTGGCAAGTATAGCGCTCAGCTGAATTCAAAACTGTGGAACGGTTCATAAAACAGAAATGTTAGCCCAAAGTTTTGCATTCACCATGTGGCTTTTATCCTGCCAAAGCAGAATGGCAGGGCCCTCGGTGTCTGGCAGTAGTAGTGTGGCCTGGGGTTCTAGGGAAGCCCCCACCTGCAGCCTCCGTGTTTGACAGATCTGGAAGAAAAGAGAAGAAGAGAAAAGAAGAGAAAAGGAAAGGATTGTTCACACTTGCCTAGCACTGGTGAAGTTTTCCGGGGAAAGATCGTCCCTTAGGCCACTATTGGTCATTACAATTAGCTTCTAAGAGTAACTAGCCCTCAAGCAGACCTGAAAGGGGTCGTAGATTAAGAAGCTTCATGGGTGCAATTTCTCACATATTCATTCATTCTCCTACCTCTATTGGGAAGGTGTCATTAGTCCTATTACACACGGGAAGAAGCCAATTTAGAAAAGCAAATGACCCACTGGGTCACATAATTGGCAAGCCAGGGTTTAAACCGAGGCTTTCTGGCCATAAATCCAGGAGTCTGTGCAGCTGTTTCTCGTTCACACCCTTAGAAACACAGGGATGAATTCTGAAGTGTGCCTTTTCTGCTCTCCTATGTGGCAGGGAGTAGAAACTGGAACTACCTTTGTGCCAAGCAATTTGAACTATGGATCGAGATCCTTTTAAAGGTTTATACCTTTTGACTGTGTGATCCCACTGTTAGGAATCTTCCTGAAAAAAATTACCGGAGATGTGTGATAGTCAGAGATGTATGCCGAAAAGATGCTTATTACAGGAATATTTATGACAGTGAAATGCTCTAACATTCCCTTATAAGGGGAATGGCTAAACCACTGTAACAGAAGTTCCAGGTGGGCCGGCACAGAGACTCCAATGTGCTGTGTGTTCCCAGCCTTTGAGTATCGATTTGAATGAACTGATACACCCGTGCAGAGAAAGCACTGCCCCACAGTCGGAGTTCAGCTGTGTACAGACCTGTCAGGGGAAGAGGGGGCCGATAGATGACATGCTGCGGTGCAGGCAGGGACAGGGGCTGAGGAGGCTTGAAAAAAGAATGAAGGCCAGAACAGAAGGGAGTTTGGTGTGATAAGGTGGATTCAGCAACACAGCTTAGCTTGAGATTCCAAGAGAAGCAAGGGAGGGAGCAGCAGGAAGGGTGCCTTGTGCACCAAGGGCGCCCCTCACTAACCCCTGGACATGCAGGCCGGAGCAGCTTTGCCCTGGGAGCCCGTCCCCTGAGGAATGCAGGGTGGAAGGGGGCCCGGCACAGTGTCTCCTGTATGATGAGGCTGCGGGCTAGTGGGAGAACGTGAGGGTGGGACCAGGAGTGGCCAGACTGAATCTCCTGGAATCTGTCCCCCAGTGGGGTGGAGGCTGGGGAAGCAGAATCCTTTCCAAGGAGGGCACACAAGGCTGGGACAGACTTGGAGAAGGGGAAGCCCACAGAGTGCTGTGGCCCAGACTGACAGTTGCAAACATGTAAGCCAAAAGTGGCTTTTGCTTTTCCTCAGAGGCTCAAGAAAGACTTCATGAGGAGCCAGCGTTTCTTTTTTTGGTTTGTTTGAGACAGAGTCTCACTTTGTCACCTTTGGTAGAGTGCTGTAGCGTCACAGCTCACAGCACCCTCAAATTCCTGGGCTCACGCCATTCTCTTGCCTCAGCCTCCCAAGTAGCTGGGACTACAGGTGCCCACCACAATGCCTGATTCGTTTTTTTAGAGACAGGGTCTCGCTCTTGCTCAGGTTGGTCTTGAACTCTGAGCTCAAGCAATCCACCTGCCTCTGCCTCCCAGGATGCTAGGATTCCAGGTGTGAGCCACTGCACCCAGGAGAGCCGGGGTTTCTGAGTGAGGACATAGGACTGAGCGCACATGACACGCAGGGATTCATAGTGAATCTACCTCTCAACAACCACAGCCTACAAGGCCTGGGATCCAGGGTTGGCACCTTACAAGCAACAAACTTTGCTTGTTTTGCCCAGTCCCAGCTGGCACATTGAATCTCCTGGAACAAACCTCAGTGTTCTCCCCCATAGCCTGCTTGTCAACCAGTGGTCTGTTGTCCTGAGGACCACACTGGCCCCTTTACACATCAATCATCTGCCCTTGGCTGATTTTGGACTACCATCCCGGCTTGGGTTTCACCCAGGACTGCCATATTCCTACTTCCACTGCACCTGTGCAAAGAAATGTCTAGTAGCCATGGAAAACAATGCTTAAACAGTTTTAAGTGGGATGGAAATAATCTCAAGCAAAGAATGCAGGATAAAAAATTGTATATATAGCATGATTTTCGTTATAAAACAGCATTAAAATATTAGAAGGAAATATGCTATGACCTTAAGGTGGACAGTGGGATTGTTGATGACCTGTATTTCATCTTTATTTAACATTTTATTCTCCATGAACTGATAGATAGGATTTTATACTTACAAAGGGGGGTATTAAAAATGTGCTCCTTTTTCCCTTCTGAGGTTAACAAATGAAAAAGACACACAAGGCATAAACTTATTAAATTTGGGTTGGAAAATGATGGAATTGGCCTGAAAGTTGCTGAGGCAGCCCATCTGGTTTAGCTATCCTCTAGGAGAACTAGTCGATTTCTCAATTTAACAAAGCTTGGGTTGCTTTTATGCAACCTCAGTGAGAGAGAGAAAGAATTGAGCTGTTCCACATCCTGATATAGGTGGAAATAATTTTTTAAGATGTGGCAAGTTAATGTTTGCAGAGAAAATGCTGTCTGTTCTTCAAGTGTTCTCCAAAACGGCACATTGAGACTATATGGCCTCCCCCATCCAATTTTTTTTTTTTTTTGGAGGTAGAGTCTTACTATGTCACCCTCAGTAGAGTGCTGTGGCATCACAGCTCACAGCAACCTCAAACTCTTGGGCTTAAGTGATTCTCTTGCCTCAGCCTCCAAGTAGCTGGGACAACAGGCGCCCACCACCACGCCCAGCTATTTTTTTGTTGCAGTTGTCGTTGTTTAGCTGGCCCGGGCACCAGCCTGGGTGCATGTGGCCGGCTCTGTAACTATTGTGCTACGGGTGGTGAGCTTCCCCCATCCAATTGTAAAAGAACAAGAACTTCCAGTTCTCATTTACAATAAATGAACATTGGTCAATAAGCCAAATGTGATCGGGAGGATCAGTATGAGATGTTAATATAAGCCATCACATACATTTCTATTTTAAATTCAGAATTTATGACTTGAATCTAACCAATTTCTCTTTTCACTAAGAGAGCAGTAATTTATTTGTAACATGCCTTATGCTCTCATTTTTTCTTTAGTCTTAGAACTGTCAGCACTCACATATTAAGTTTTGCACAATTAGTTTTGTAGCTTTGCACAATTTGTGTCCCATCAAAATTCATATGTTAAAATCTCAACTCCTGGCACCTCAGAATGTAACCGTATACAGAGATAAAGTCTTTAAAGGGGTAAGTTAGAGTGAGGCTGTTAGAGTGCACCCAATTCAATATGACCAGAAGAAAAAACCTCAGGGGTGCATGACACAGACAGACTGCCACGGGAAGAGGCAGCAAGAGAGTGGCCATCTGCCAGCCAAAGAGAGAGGTCTCAGAAGAACTCAACCCTGCAGGCCCTTTGACCTTGGACTTCCAGGTCCAAGGAGAAAATAAATACATGTTGCTTAAACCACCCAGTCTATGGTATTTTGTCATGGTAACGCTAGGAGACTCATACAGCCACCCAGTCTGTGGTGCTTTGTCACAGCTGCCCTGGCAAATCCACCTTCCATCTCTGTTGGTGTCTGAAGCCCAGCACACCCAAGTCCCCCCTCTTTGGTCTGTCCCTGAAACCCACGTGGCTTCTGCACATCTCCTAATCCACCACAATAATGGGTCTGGAAGGTAATTTAGTGAATCTTGATTGGCATATCAAGAATTAAATAGAATAAAACACAACAGAATGGCACGGAAGGGGTGGAATAAAATAGAGAATATCAGAATGCGCTGCATAGGATAAAGGGAAGTACAGCTCTTGTGAAATCTTTATTTCCTTTATCTATGCACATACTGGTTCATGCCATAAACTGAATTTCATACTGCGAGTCCTGATAAAAAGAAATGTGAATGTCATTGACTTCATAGAACAGCACTTTTTAAAAAATGTAAGCAATTAGGTTACAATGTTTGTGTTTGTTAGGTAAGGGCCCTGTTGTAGTTGTGCCCCTCACCCAGGAGGTGTGCCAGATGCCCTACATGGTGCTCATTAGGTGAGAGCACACCCTTCTCTCCCTCTGTCTCCCCCAACTTGAATTAAATTGCGTTTTTCTCTTGTGAGGGCATGTGTTAGTTCATCTACTGGCTTCATATTAGTATTGAATACATTCAATTCTTGCTTTTGGACACCACATTTTTGTCTCTAACTCTCAAAGCACTTTCATTCTGGTTCATCACCAGCAAAATCCACCATGCACTTAACTTCCTCTGATTGTTCTGTTTATCTGGCACAAGCTCAAACTAAAAAACACATGTCTCATAATCATAATATAACCGTAGCAAGGACAGCTACTAGCAATTATGCTCCAAGCAGGAAACCTGCCTCATCTTGTTATTCATTTGATTTACATAGAATAACTGCATATTCATTTTTGAAGGAAACAACAAAAACGTAAAACTATGTGTGAATGGCCGGAAATATAGAAAATTATGTCTAAAATTAAAGCGTAAATATCATTTATCACTGAAGATGCTGCTTTCTAACATGCCATTAATTGTAGAATGGACCATTCATTTAAGAATGGCTTTCTGGGTGGCGCCTGTGGCTCAGCGAGTAGGGCGCCGGCCCTATATACCGAAGGTAGCGGGTTCGAACCCAGCCTCGGCGAACTGCAAAAAAAACAGAAAACTAGCCGGGTGTTGTGGCAGGTGCCTGTAGTCCCAGCTACTTGGGAGCCTGAGGCAAGAGAATCGCCTAAGCCCAGGAGTTGGAGGTTGCTGTGAGCTGTGTGATGCCATGGCACTCTACCAAGGGTGATAAAGTGAGACTCCGTCTCTACAAAAAAAAAAAGAATGGCTTTCTAAGCAAGAGAGTAGAATTGTGCTGTCCAATATGGTAGTCACTAGTCACATGTGGCTACTTAAATTTAAATTAATTAAAATGAAAAATTTAATTCCTTAGTCTCACTACTACATGGCAAATGTTCTATATTACAGAACATTTCCACCATCACACAGTTCTACCGGACAGTGCTGCTATGGTTTTGATGAATGAGGGGAGGGAAAGAAGCTTTCAGGACAGCTATGATTTGTGAAACCATCACAAAGCAAGTTGCTTGGGAGGAAATGGGTTTTAACACGTTGTATGTGTGGGTAGTAGCTGGATCTTTATTTACTTCAAGGCAAGGAAGTAAAAGTCAAAATTGCCTAAGAAAGGAGCCCTGCAAATAATAGATATATCAATATCAAATAACAATTATAATAATTTTTATTAAGAGCTTGCTATTGTCAAGTATCATGCTGAGTGCTTTATAGATGATCTGTACAGATTATTTACAGATTACAAGCCTAGAAAATAAGAATTAACTGTTTTTACAGATGGGAAAATTGATGGTCAAGGATTAAATAACTTTTTCAAGAAATGACCGAGGCGGCCAAGTATGGGGGGCACATGCTTGTAATCCCAGCACTTTGGGAGGCCAGGCCAGGAGAATTGCTTGAGGCCAGGAGTTCAAGACCAGTCTGGACAACATAGGGAGATCAGGTTTCTACTAAAAGAAAAGCCAGGGAAGGGAAGAAAAAGGAAGGGCAAGAAAAAAGAAAATAAAGAATTGATAAAGGAAATGGCAGAAAAAGGAGTCGAAGACTTGTTGAAGCCTGTTGTCCCAGCAGTTCTCCAGTGAAGACTGGGAAGCTAAAGGAGGTGTCAAGAGGTGCTTTCATCATCATTGTTGAGGCTGGAAAATCAGGAATACTCCCCATGCAATTCTTTCTTTCTTTTTTATTAGAGACAAGAGTCTCACTTTGTCACCCTGAGTGCCATGGCATCACAGCTCACAGCAACCTCTAGCTCTTGGGCTTAGGTGATTCTCTTGCCTCCGCTTCCCGAATAGCTGGGACTACAAGAGCCCCCCACAATGCCCGGCTATTTTTTGTTGCATTTTGGCCAGGGGCTGGGTTTGAACCCACCCCCCTCGGTATATGGGGCCAGCACCCTACTCACTGAGCCACAGGCACAGCCCCCATGCAATTCTTATATGCATGCTCTAGTTGAAAAAATTATACCACACCATAAAAAAAATTAGCAGTGAAACTGGAAGTCAATCAAATATTTAGTTGAATGCAAATAATTGTCATAAATATATTTACTAAATCAAATGCAAAATCCAAACCAAATCTTGAAAAAGAACACTTACATAATAAATAGAGTATAATAATTATCTGAGCTTTATGACTTCCCCCATATTACATAACTAAGGACAGGAATTTGTAGGGAATAAAAATAAAACAAATAAAAATAAAGCCCACTTAATCGTTAGATGTCTAACATCAATAAAAAACTATATTTTTACTCTTCATTTTGACAACTAGAGAAACATTTAGGGTACATTTAATAAACTTAAAGGTAACCACATCTTAATATAAAACACAATAAATAAATATATACATAATTTTATGAAAAAGATAACCATTACTAGAATTATGAACCACTTTCCAAATTGCCACTGAAAAAAAGAAAACAAAAGCATGATGCAGGGTGGCGCCTGTGGCTCAAAGGAGTAGGGCGCCAGTCCCATATGCCAGAGGTGGTGGGTTCAAACTCAGCCCTGGCCAAAAAAAAAGCACAATGCAAAGGGCACTGTGGCTCACGATTTCCTAACACTCTAGGAGGTCAAAGCAGGTGGATTGTTCGAGCTCAGCAGTTCCAGACCAGCCTGAGCAAAAGTAAGATCCTGTCTCTACTAAAAAAAAAGAAAGAAAGAAAGAAAAAATAGAAAACAAAACCAAAAATGAACACAAACTAGCATGCCTATAGTCCCAACTACTCAGCAAGAGGAACTCTTGAGCCCAAGAGTTTGAGGTTGCTGTGAACTATGACATCATTGCACTCTACCCAGGGTGACAGAGTGAGACTCTGTTTTAAAAAAAGCAAATAAACTTAAGAGAAAATACAAAAAAAAGCCTGAAATAGGAGCATATATGTATCAGTTTTTATGGCAATTGTTAATGTTTGACATTCTGAATAAAAAGCACAGATGCTTACATGGGGCTAAAAACAAAATATGGTTACATGCTGATTATAAAAGGCAACCAAAAATAAAATTACACTGAAAGGTTAAGTGAAATGGTTGAATAAAGACATAGCAGTCAAAGATGCTCAAAAGAAAAGCATCAGTGGCAATATTACTGGACAGAGGATTCAACATAAAAATATTATTAAAAATGAATATGTATCAAACAATGAAGAACTTCTCAAAGTTCTCTTTACAAGGACAAAGTTTGCTAGATTTAATGATATAAAAATTTTAACTATTTGAATAGCTAAAAGCAACACAATTGGACTGAAAAAGTTAGTAAATTGAGAAAATATAATATTTTCAACAAATGTAACACAGGATTAATATCTGTAATATATAGTGAGAGTTTGTGCAAATCCCAAGAAAAAATATTGATGCAAAGATAGACAATTTCAAAAGAAGAAAACTGAATTGATATAAATCAAAGAAACTAGACTAGTGAGGAGATAACTTGCTTCCCTCAAATTAACCATTTTTAAAAATCCTATTAAGAAGCTCAGTTCCCGTAGCACAGTGGTTATGGTGCCAGCTACGTACACCAAGGGTGGCGGGTTTGAACCTGGCATAGGCTGGCTAAACAACAGTAACAACAGTAACAAAAAATAGCTGAGTGTTTTGGCGGGTGCCTGTAGTCCCAGCTAGTTGGGAGGCTGTGGCAAAAGAATTGCTTAAGCCGAAGAGTTTGAGGTTGCTGTGAGCTGTGACGCCCCAGCACTCTACCGAGGGTGACATAATGATACTCTGTCTCAAAAAACAAAAACAAAAACAAAAACACCCTATTAATAGCAGGTGGAAAGGCTGGGCATGTTGGCTCACACCTGTTACCCTAGCACTCTGGGAGGCTAAGGAGAGTGGATTGCCTGAGCTCATGGGTTTGAGACCAGCCTGAGCCAGAGTGAGACCCCATCTCTAAGAATAGCCAGGTATTGCGGAGAGCACGTGTAATCCCAGCTACTTGGGAGGCTCAAGCAAGAGAATCGCTTGAGCCCAGAAGTTTGAGGTTGGCATGAACTATGACGCCATGGCACTCTACTGAGTGTGGCAAACTGAGACTTTATCTCCAAAAAAAAAAAAAAAAAGCGAGTGGGGCAGTGCCGGTGGCTCAGCGAGTAGGGCGCCGGCCCCATATACTGAAGGTGGCAAGTTCAAACCCGACCTAGGCTGAACTGCAAAACAAAAAAATAGCCGGGCGTTGTGGCGGGCACCTGTAGTCCCAGCTACTCGGGAGGCTGAGGCAAGAGAATTGCCTAAGCCCAGGAGTTGGAGGTTGCTGTGAGCTGTGTGACGCCACGGCACTCTACTGAGGGCGATAAAGTGAGATTCTGTCTCTAAAAAAAAAAAAAAGAGTGGAAATATAAACTGGTATATTATTATTTGGAGATGATTCTGGTCTTAGCTTTCCAAAACTTTCAAAGTGTTCATTCCTTTTGAAATGATAACTCCACTTCTGGGAATCAAGCCTGTAGACAGAACTGTCAGACCAAGATTTATGAACAAAGATGTTCAGGAATTTTGAGAGAGCCCGAATGTTCAACACTGGTAGAAATTTTTAGAAAAGTGTGATATATCCAGAAGGCTGAATATTATAAATCATCAAAATAATATTTGAGTAGTTGTGATTAAAATAAAGAAATAATGTATGGCATATGTCAAGTAAAAGAAAGGAATAAAAAATGGCATGCCAAATTCTAGAAACTCCATATTAAATTTCACGTAGAGCATCTCAACTGAATTAATAGTGTCTGCCTCTGAGATAATAAGGTCTTTATTTTCTGTTTTTGAGTACTTTTCTATGGTTTCTCAGTTTTCTACATGGGGCACAGGTTACTTTTATAGTCAGAAAAAAATTGAAGAGAAACAAATCACTCTCATTTATCATAATTTTTTTTCTTTTTTCTTGAGACAGAGTTTCACTTTGTCACCCTCAGTAGAGTGCAATGGCATCATAGCTCACAGCAAGCTCCAAGTCTTGAGCTCAAGCGATTCTCTTACCTCAGCCTCCCCAGTAGCTGGAACTACAGGCACCTGCCACAATGCCCGACTATTTTTTTGTTTGTTTGTTTGTTTGTTTAGCAGTCCCCAGGCTGGGTTCAAACCCACCAGCCCTGGAGCATGTGGCCAGCACCCTAACCACTGAGCTACAGGCGCCCAGCCAGTTATCATAAATCTTTAGTTCTAGCCCTCTTTTATTAATCAGGATTCTTGGCTGCAGAAACTGCTCCTGGCAATCTTGAGTGAAAGTCCATTTTTTGCAGGGATTTGGGAGACAAAAAGAAGGCCTGGAAGAGCCTGGTTAGCACCCTGGTGCTGAGGTAAATGACCTCTAACCATTGTTCATATGGTGTCACTCAGGCTTCAAAGACTGGGGAGAAGGAGCCCCAGGGTCTAACCTAGGTCACCTGCCCACCTCAAGGTAAGAATGCATTTGGAATTAGGAATGTCCACTGGAGGAGACAGATACCACTTCTATCCAAGACAAAACACAGTAGGAGAAAGGTGAGCGCCCCCAAATTATTAGGGTGCTATTCGGGATGGAGGTTAGAATCTGTTGAACTGAAATATGAAACAGTGTATATCTCTTCTGTAGGTAACTTTGGTTCGAAAGCATCTTCTCCAGGGTCCTTTCCTATTCATCTCTTAGCCGTCTGAAATGCACATCTTTTCCCTCTAGTCCATTTCAACTTTCTTGGTCAGGTTCACTGTCAGATTCAATGGATGTTTCTCAGGCCTTATCTTTCCAGATATCTCAGTCTGGGTCTCCCTAAAAGCAGAATCGGAGACACGAATTTGCCTGTAAGTAGTTTATTTGGGAGGCAATCCCAGGAAATACTGGTAAAGGAGTGAAGTGAGAATGAAAGGGAAGGAAGTCAACACAGTGTATCTTACCAACCAGTTATCATGATAGGCAAGTGAAGCTTAATCCTGATGGGAACTCTGGGAATGGTGTAGAACATGCCTCTCAGAGTTGTGTTACTCAAGGGGCAAAGGAACTGGAATAGTCATATACCAACTTGTGTCAACTGCTGGTTGAGGGCTGCTTGGGGTAGGGCATAGCTATTCCCTGGCACATGCCCAGGGACAGAGCATGCTCTGGAAGCTAGAGAAAGTCTGGAACCCAAGAGATGCAGCTTCTAGCAATTGGAAGTCTGGTCATACCCAGTGTAAGGGCCAAAGGAATACTGGTGGGGTACCAGCAGTATTTGCTTTACTAGACATTTCTGCGTGTTGTTTCACATTGCTGATAACTCTTCCTTCCACTGGATACTAAAACAACCCCACCCCACTCGTTTTCTGTCTTCTTCTCTTGCCATTTCTTCCCAATCTTTTCCATAGGAAAAGGAAGAAAGCTCAGGAATGAGCTTGTTTGCTTGTTTTTTTCCCCCTATACTTCGATGTTGGTAATCAGCTAACCATTGTATTCTCATCCCACACACTTTTCCTTGAGAACCTCAAACACATCCTTGCCACCAAAGCCCATCTGTAGACTGATCCATGTTGTTATTTGGGTCCTGCTCTCTTTTGTGGGGTCCAGACCCAACAGTCTAATGAATATTTCCACTTGAGTCTCTCATGAACACCATAGCATCAACCATCTAAAGCTTTCCTCTCCAAATCTTACCTTCTCTCCAAATATCTTTCCCCATGAATGCCCTCACTCAAAATGGCAGCACCAGTCATCCAGGTTGGCAAGCCAGAGCCCTGGAGTCATTCTTCCTTTCTTCCTTTTCCTTATCCCTATGTCTAACTGGCCACAAATCATATCAATCTTAATGTCACGTCTTTTCCGCCCTCTCTACCTTTAAGGCAGACTTCATTTTTTTTTGGAGACAGAGTCTCACTCATCACCCTGGGTAGCGTGCCATGGTTGTCATAGTTCACACCAACCTCAAACTCTTGGAATCAAGAGATCCTCTTGCCTTAGCCTTCCAAGTAGCTGGGACTACAGGTGCCCACCAAGAGTCATGACTAATTTTTCTATTTTTAGTAGAGATGGAGTCTTGCTCTTGCTCAGGCTGGTCTCAAATTCCTGAGCTCAAGCAATCCACCTGCCTCAGCTTCCCAAAGTGCTAAGATTACAAGGGTGAGCTACCATGCTGGCAAGGCTGACTACTTTCATGTACCATAGTTAAGAAAGGCAAGATACAGAAGGATCTCCTAGCTTTGTCTTCAACCTTCTTTTTGGCTCAATCCACTTCCTGAAACTCCTTTGACTTGGAAGTATCTCAGCCTTCCTGGCTCACATGCAAGTATTTACGACAGCCTTAGGGTTGAACTTATTCTCAGGATCTTTCCAACTTTGGGTAGGATTTGAAATCGTTTAGGATTCAGTTCAGTTGTGAATTACACAAATCCAAAATAACTGGGGCTTAGATAAGCTAGAAACATATATACATACATATACTATTTTTTTCTTTTTTGAGACAGGCCCTTGCTCTGTTGCCCAGGCTGGAGTGCAGTGGCATCATCATAACTCACTGCAGCCTCAAACATCTGTGCTCAAGAGTTCCTCTGAGTAGCTGAGACTACAGGTGTGTACCACCATGCCCAGCTAATTTTTTTTTTTTTTATTCTTTGTAGAGACAGGTTCTCATTACAGCCCAAGCTGGTCTTGAGCAGGCTTAAGTGATCCTCCCACCTTGGCCTCCCAAAGTGCTTACATTACAGTCGTGAGCCACTGTGCCCAGCCCATCGTTTCTTACGTTGAAAACAATGTCCAAAGGAAGTCAGTTCAGGGCTAGTGTGGTCCCAACTTACTTTCTGCTTCTGTGGGAACCCAAACGAAAGCAATGGGGTAAAAATTCACTACTGTGGGCCATTTGATTCAAAACAAGAATTCCCTTGAGCATGGTTCTTTAACAATTTTCAATTTCAAGAGTACATAAATCCATGGAGTGTAAAATCCCAGCAGCAGCTCACAGGCTTCCCCAGGGTCATTTCCACCCATGCTCTCCTAGGTCCCAAACTCTCCCATTCCTCATACTGGAGAGAGATGTCACTGAGCTTTCCAGGTCCTAAGAGCTGACAAGGGAGGTGTTAAGAGTTGGTGGCAGCTTGCCGAGTTCACCTCTCCCAGGGAAATGGCATCTTAATTGGCAACACAACTAATCTGTGGTTTTTTTTAATCACAAGGCTCTCAAAGAAAGTGAAGATTATCAGAACAGCACCCTAAGACAGAGAGAGATGGAAAATCTGGCCACTCCAAGCCACACCCTCTGCCTTAGGCCCCAGGGTGGCTTCAAGGGCTGAGAGAAGTCGGGGGTGTCTCAGCCACATCTGTAACCCATTTCAGCACACTGGTAGGGAAACCGCCTTCCTCTATGTTGAGGGAGAGATGTGGCTAACGTGCTGCCCAGGGGGCCAAGGCAAGATTGAGAATCAGGGCCTTAAAACAGGAAAACATGCCAGCCTGGGCAAGAGTGGGACATGTCTCTACTAAACATAGGAAAACTAGCTGGGTGCTATGGCAGGTGCCTGTAGTCCCAGCTGCTCGGGAGGCAGAAGCAAGAGGGTCACTTGAGCCTAAGAAACTGAGGTGGTTGTGAGCTATGATGACACCATAGCACTCTAGCCAGGGTGACAGAGTGAGATTCTCATCTCACAGCAACAACAACGATGACGACGACAAAAAAAGAAAAAAATGTGCTTTTAGAACTTTTTATTTTGGGGGCAGCGGGTTGAAACCCAGCCCCGCCCAAACTGCAACAAAAAACTAGCCGGGCATTGTGGCGGGCGCCTGTAGTCCCAGCTACTCAGGAGGCTGAGGCAAGAGAATCGCCCAAGCCCAGGAGCTGGAGGTTGCTGTGAGCTGTGACGCCACCGCACTCTACTGAGGGCGACATAGTGAGCCTCTGTCTCTTAAAAAACAAACCAAAACCCCCACAATTTTTTATTTGGAAAATTTTCAAAACTACGAAAGAGTGAAGAATGCAAGTTAACCCCTTCATGCCCATCACCCAGCTTCAACAACCACTAATACGTTGCTGTTCTTGTTTTCTCGAGTGTCCCCCACAGCCACATTTTGCCCTCAGTTCTCTAAAGCAAATCTCAGCTGTCATGTCCTTTCGCTTCCATCTACACCGGCGAAGGGGCGGGAGAGAGGAAGGGAAAAAAATAAGGAGAAGAAGGTTTTTCTTATATCACCATGAATGGTATGTTGACAATTGACAACATAAACAATTTACAAATATCACCCATGACTCAGTCTATATTTCAATTTCTAAACATTTGTGAAAACAAAGGAGTACTTTTTTAAAAAGTGGCTGCTCCTTCTAACATCCAAGCAGATGGATTTGTAGGAGGGATTGTACTGAGACTCTCTCAGAACATCCAGTTGACCCAAACTAACGTGGAGTCTTGCTAAACTGAAAAAGCAAATTATCCCCTTAGACTTCACTGATGCAATAAAAAGGAAAAAAATCTCCATTCCAGTTTCACCCTGTGCTTGTGATCACAGGATTTTAAAGGTACGGAGGGTTATTTTCGCCCACCTCAAGGGGCTCATATTTGTCTTGCCGTGAAACAAGGTGAATAAAAGACTCCTTGGACGCCCTGAAGGGGAACATTACAGTGTCCACTTGTCATTCTTTGTATCAAAGGCTTAAGAGAAAAATGATGAGGGTTTGTACATTTGTACGTGAGCCAGAAATTGTCCATTAACTTTCTAAATGATCCAGTCACAGTCTACTGAATTTGGAAGAACTTCCAAGGATGAAATAGCTTTTCTTGCTCAACTGGAACTAAGGGAAAGTGGTTTGAGACAGAGAGTGACAAATTGGAGAAAGATAAAAATCACTGCAACGCCTACGAGCTTTCTTTAATCTTATCTAGAGGAGCTTCTCCTTGCTTGAAAATGAGTGCTTTCTAGTTATAGCAAAGGCGTTTGAGCTTTCACTACATCCCAGGCACTATTCTCAGCACCTGATGGGCCTTAGCTCGCTTACTCCAACCCTGTGGAGTAGCTAAGACTTTCCTTACTTCTGTAAATGGGGTAACTGAAATGTGGAGAAGTTAAGGCGCAACTTGTCCAAGATTACAGACCCATTAATTGGAAGCAGTAGGGCCTGATCCCGGGGCACCTAGCTCCAGCCTGCACTCAAAACCACTATGTTATGTCACTTTGAGGTGAAAAACTGTGATTTTTATCTACATAGTCTCATCTGATATCATTGCCTTCACTGTTTAGCTCTCTCCCAACACTTTTGCCACTGTCCTAATTAAACATTGCTTATTCACCTGTCTTTCCAAATGAAGCTGTGAGCTCCTTGAAAGCAGGGACTGCTACGTCCCAACCGTGCTTAGCAGCAGCACCTGCTCATTAGCCAACACAGCAAGACCTGGACCCTCGGATGAGATACCTATAAGGCATTGACCTCTGGCGCAAAATTAAACAGGGCTCAAAAACAGTCATCAAGATGAATCCTACTTTAATGCAATTAAAAAAATAATCAAAATCAGGTTCAGTGACAGCACCAACCCAACCCGAACTATATTGGAACCTGAGACAATAGGGAAAAGCCAGCAATAGTGATCCCATGTTTTTCTTTTTCTTATTATTTGGGACTCATTGAGGGTACAAAGAACGAGGTTACACTGATTGCATTTGTTAGGTAAGGTCCCTCGGAAGTGATCCTATCTTTGTTTATCATAGAGCTATTTTGGATTATTTTGTGTTGATATTGCTTTTTAAAAAAATATTGCACCGAAATGTTATTTTTCCTGATGACCCAGTTTTATGGCACCCCCTTCATGTTGGCTCCTGAGGCCTCATTTGCCTCACCCTTGTCCAGGACCTGTGTGTAATTGAATCAATTAATTCACATGCCAACATCGATATATTACAGATGAGCAAATGGAGACCAGGGTGCAAAGAAGTGGAAAGCTTTACTCAAGGACACACAACACACTGGTGTCGATTTCTTTGGCCATAGAACACAGACCTCATAACTTCTTCCCAAAACTCAATATCTTAAAAATGGAATTTATGCTTTAGGTAAGAATGTCGAATGACACAAATAAATGAAACAGGTGGGTCCAGAATAGGAGGCAGTGGTTTTAGAGGATGCCTAACTAATGCACTATGAGCTGTTACATATGATAATATTGAAAAATGGGACTTCAGTGCCACCATTTAAAAAGAATTCTTAATAATCAATTGTTTGAACATTTATTCAACTATGGAATTTTTTCCTTATTTATTTTATTATTATTATTATTTTTTTTTTTTTTGCAGTTTTTGGCCGGGGCTGGGTTTGAAACCGCCACCTTAGGCATATGGAGCCAGCTCCCTACTCCTTTGAGCCACAGGCACCGCCCCTTTTTTATTTTTTAGTAGAACTGGTAATGGGCCATAAGATAACCCCCAAACACTGGTAATCAAATAATTTATTAGATTAACTGCTGATAAACCAACATTAAATGAAATGACCATGGGTTTTATTAAAAAATAAAACTGAGCATAGTTACTACCCTTGATGAATAATGGAAAAGACAAATATAGCAACACACATTCAATTAACAAACTTTAAAGTCATAAGAGACAGCATTTCTAGGACATTCTTTTCTTTAAAGTGAGACAGAGTCTCACTTTGTCACCCTTGGTAGAGTGCCATGGCATCATAGCTCACAGCAAGCTCAAATTCTTGGGCTCAAGAGATTCTCTTGCCTCAGCCTCCCACCTGGCTATTTTTAGAGACAGGGTCTCGCTCTTGCACAGGCTGTTCTCAAACCTGTGAGCCTCGGTATATGGGGCCGGCGCCCTACTCACTGAGCACAGGTGCCACCCTCTATATAAATGTTTTTAATTATTTATGCTTATGTGTTAAAAGTATAACTCTAGAAAGCAATAACTATATCTGTGTGCAAAATAATACCCTGGAGGCTCAGTGCCCGTAGCACAGTGGTTATGGCGTCAGCCACATACACTGAGGCTGACAGGTTGGAACTCGGCCCAGGCCAGCTAAGCAACGATGACAACTGCATTGTGGCAGGCGCCTATAGTCCCAGCTACTTGGGAGCCTGAGGCAGGAGAATCGCTTAAGCCTAAGAGTTGGAGGTTGCTGTGAGCTGTGACACTTTGGCACTCTACCAAGGGCGACATAGACTTTCTCAAAAAAAAAAAAAAAGAAAAAAGAAAGAAAGAAAGAAAAGAAAAGAAAATACCCTGGAATATGGTAATTGGTTTTGTTGAACTTATGACAAACTTGTAACAAAAGCACTTTCACCCAAAGAAGAATGATGTATTTCTCTTTGTATACTTTAGGCAGGAGCTAGCCATGTAGCTGATATTTTTACATTAATTATTTTTTTACATAAATTATTGGATAATCCCTTGGAGAATGTCAAAACGGTTTTTATATATTGCAAGCTAACAGTTATCAAATATGCTAAAAAGCATGACAACCAGAGCTGCCGAGAGACACATTGGCCCTCCCCCCACAGAAGACAACAGGAAGAAAAGCTTCTTCAGGTGCTGAGACAGACGGCAAAGCGAGAGAAACCTCCAAAGTGGCGGAGCTGGAGCAGGAGGTGCAGACCTGGGCTCACTGTTTTAATCAAGATGATATAGAAAGAGGGCAAAAATGAAGAAAAAACACGATTTCTCAGAGACACCTAACTGTTGCTTTAACTTTATGAAGAGAGAAGGTTTGAGCCTGGGACACAGACAAAACTTGCCCCAAACCTTCCAGCAGCCGAAGATAATCAAGTTTTGGAATTTCATTCTTTTTTAAATTTAATTTTATTTATTCATTTTTTTGAGATAGAGTCTCAGTTTATCACCCTGGGTAGAGTGCTGCCGTGCATCATAGCTCATAGCAACCTCAAACTCTTGGGCTCAAGTGATTCTCTTTTTTTTTTTTTTTGAGACAGAGCCTCAAGCTGTCACCCTGGATAGAGCACTGTGGCATCACAGCTCACAACAACCTCCAACTCCTGGGCTCAAGCGAGTCTCCTGCCTCCGCCTCCCAAGTAGCTGGGACCACAGGTGCCCACCACAACGCCCGGCCATTTTTTAGTTGCAGCCGTCATGGTTGTTTGGCAGGCCCAGGCTGGATTCGAACCCGCCAGCTCAGATGTACGTGACTGGCGCCTGAGCCTGTTGAGCCACAGGCGCCGAGCCATCAAGTGATTCTCTCGCCTCAGCCCCCCGAGTAGCTGGGACTACAGGCGCCCGCCATAACACCTGGCTAATTTTTCTATTTTTAGTAGAGATGGGGGCTTGCTCTTGCTCAGGTTGGTCTCAAACTCCTGAGTTCAGGTGATCCACCAGTCTCTGTCTCCCAGAATGCTGGGACTATAAGTACCCACCACAACGCCCAGCTATATTTTAGTGATGGTGTCTCACTCTTGCTTAGGCTGGTCTGAAACTCCTGGGCTCAGGCAATTCACTGGCTAGGTCTCCCAGAGTGCTACAATTACAGGTGTTAGCCACTGTGCCTGGCCCTGAAATTTCATTCATTTTTTTTTTTTTTTTTTGAGACAGATTTTCACTATGTTGCCCTCGGTAGAGTACCGTGGTGTCACAGCACACAGCAACCTCAAACTCTTGAGCTTAAGAGATTCTCCTGCTTCAGCCTCCCAAGTAACTGGGACTATAGGCACCCGCCACAATGCCTGGCTATTTTTTTGTTGCAGTTGTCATTGTTGTTTAGCCGGACCAGGTTAGGTTCGAACCCACCAGCCTAGGTGTATGTGGCTGGCACCATAACCACTGTGCTATGGGCACTGAGCCTGGAATTTCATTCTTATCTTATCAACCTTTGAAAGACTTACAACCTTGAGCTATCCCAAATCGCCAGTATGAATGAGGTCCCTCTTGCACTTGGTGTGCTGTCCAACAGAACTGTGGACTTCAAAGGAGCAAAGACTGTGACTGCTAAAACTGGATGTGAAGAAACACATTTCATTGTTGTTATAGCCTGTTGTGCAGATCAGACAAATCTACCACCTAGGGTCATCTTTAAAAGAAAAATGTTTCAGAAGAAAAGATTCCAAGTGGAGTCCACATGCGTGAAAAAAGATGGATGAATGAAGAAGGCATGAAAATCTGGTTTAACAAGGTCTGGTCATGAAGACATGGAGGACTACTTAGAAAAACAGCTTTGCTTGTTTTTGCTCACTTCCAAGTCCATGTTACACAAAGTGCAAAAGTAATCATAGCAGATGTGAAAATCCAACTTGCTGTGATACTTGTTGGGCTAACCAGCCAACTGCAACTTACTTATTTATTATTAAGTCATTTGTACATAGATCACAAATACATGTATGTCATTATGGGATTCAATGTGTTGATTATTCGTACAAATTGGAGTGCTTACATCCTACTAATCAACATATTTCACCTCATTTACCCAATTACAGCGTTAAGGCATTTGTGTTCTACACCTGATAGATCCAACTTGTACTTGCAATATGCTCCATAGGTGTGGTCCCCCTACTAACCCTCCCTTCCCCTCTCCCTCCGTTTCCTTCCTTCATCTTAGGCTATAGTTGTGTTTCATTTTTCATGTGCAAGTGTGAGTGATTATAAATTGGTTTCATAGTAGTACTGAGTACATTGGATTTTTTTTTTTCCATTCCTGAGATACTTTACTAAGAAGAATATTTTCCAGCTCCATCCATGTAAACATAAAAGAGGTAAAGTCTCCATTTTTTTTTAATGCTGCAGAGTATTCCATGGTATACATATATCACAATTCAATTTATTAATCCATTCATGGGTCGATCAACTGCAACTTCTATTTTTTTTTAATTTTTTTTTAATTTTTTTTTTTGCAGTTTTGGCCAGGCCTGGGTTTGAACCCACCACCTCCGGCATATGGGGCCGGTGCCCTACTCCTTTGAGGCACAGGCCCAAACTGCAACTTCTTGATGTGTCAATTAACAATTCCTTTAAGGCCTTAATAAAGAAAGGGGACCTTATGGATGCTGTCAGCTGGTGATGATTTAATAACTACAGACAGACTCAAGAAAGCATCCATTGCCCAGGTTTGTGATTGTATCCTGAGATTGTGGAACAGTGTCAAGAAGGAAGCGGTTGTGAAATCATTTAAAAAATGCTGCATCAGGCTCGGCGCCTGTGGCTCAATGGGCTAAGGCACCAGCCACGTACACCTGAGCTGGCGGGTTCCCATCCAGCCTGGGGCCGCCAAACAACAATGACGGCTGCAACCAAAAAATGGCTGGGCGTTGTGGCGGGTGCCTGTAGTTCCAGCTACTTGGGAGGTGGAGGCAAGAGACTCGCTTGAGCTGCTTGAGCCCAGGAATTGGAGGTTGCTGTGAGCTGTGATGCCACAGCACTCTATCCAGGATGACAGCTTGAGGCTCTATCTCAAAAAAAAAAAAAAAAAATGCTGCATCAGCAATGATATGGGTGGGACTGAGGATGATGAAATTTACCAGGATGAGGAAAGTGACTCTTCAGAAGATGTAGAAATTAAAGTTCAAGACACTACTTCTGACATGAACAAGGATTAAGAGCTCTTGGCCTTCTTATGACACATAAATATCATAAATTTGTTACCGGTACATAAAATTTCTTGTACCTTGTATCTGTTCTTGTGTTTTATAATTATTTGTTACATAAAATTTCTTATACCATAACATGTTAGAAAATAAATGCTAAAATTCCTTTATAATACAAAAAACAAGTACCTAAATATAAACAAAAGTTTGAATTAAAAATTTAAAACAAAAGATTTTTTCCTGGGGCGGTGCCTGTGGCTCAAAGGAGTAGGGCGCTGGCCCCATATGCTGGAGGTGGCGGGTTCAAACCCAGCCTGGGCCAAAAACCGCAAAAAAAAAAGAAAAAAAAAAGATTTTTTTCCCGAAAGTTTGGGCAAAAAATGTGGGTGTGCATCATACATGGCAAAATATGGGTTATTTCAAGTTGGTTGCTAATGAGGTATAGACATTTACCAAGACTGTTTTGTTTTGTTTTTATTTTTACATATACATGTGTTTATTAGGTTTCCACTTTTTGCCTTCACAGAATTTAAACAGAATTTAAAAGGCTTAAAATTTAATAATAACAATGTTTAAGATAAGGACTAGAAACAAAAACCATGTAAAGAATGAACAAACATAAATACATTCAGAAAAGAAAACAGACGATTACCGTGTTGAAATATTAAGCAACATTGATAATAATAATGCCAAGAAAGTAACGTTCACATTGTCAAATAAGAATATGTCTCTATTATAGAATGCTCAGTATGAAGTCATCAGTTAACTTCTTATTTTTTTCCAAAGTCTCAAAAAATAGACATCTAATATTATATAGATAAAAGTAAAAGAGAGTTTCAAAAAACAGATCATGCCAAATCTTATAAACAATAGAAAAAGAAGAAATATTTCAAAATCATTCTACTTGATCTGGATACACCTGATATTGAAATTGGAGAAACTATATTGTTATAAAGGGAAATTACAAACATATTTCACTTATAAATGAAGATGCAATATCCTAAACAACATATTGACAAGTTGAATTAAAAATTAATGTTTAAGTAATATACATGGTCAAAATTGAATCCAATTTATGTGAGAATTAGTCACTATTTTCTTTCCTTTTTTTTGTTTTCTTTCCTTCATCCCCTCTCTCCTTCACTCTGTGTCTGCTCTCTCCTTCCCCCAAGCCCCACTGTGTCATTAATTGTCATTAATTGTCCTCAAATCAAAGTTGAATACATAGGATTCATGCTTCTCCATTCCTGTGATGTTTCACTAAGACTAATGTGTTCCACCTCCACCCAAATTAGTACAAACGCTGCAAAGCCTCCATTGTTTTTGATGGCTGAGTAGTATTCCATGGTATACATATACCATAGCTTACCAATCCATTCCTGGGTTGAAGGACATTTAGGCTGTTTCCACATTTTAGCAATTGTAAATTGGGCTGCGATAAACAGCCTACCTAGTACAAGTGTCTTTATAATAAAAGTTTTTTTTTTTCTTCTGGATAGATGCCCAGTAATGGGATTGCAGGATCAAACGGGAGATCTAGGTTGAGTTCTTTGAGATTTCTCCATACTTCATTCCAAAAAGGTTGTATTAGTTTGCAGTCCCACCAGCAGTGTAAAAGTGTTCCTTTCTCCCCACATCCACGCCAGCATCTGCAATTTTGAGATTTTGTGATATAGGCCATTCTCACTGGAATTAGATGGTATCTCAGGGTGGTTTTAATTTGCATGGCAATAGCAACAACTGCAACAATAAACAAATGGGACTTAATTAAACTGAAAAGCTTCTGTACAGCCAAGGAGACAACAACCAAAGCAAATAGACAACCTACCCAATGGGAAAGGATATTTGTGCATTTTGAATCTGACAAGTTCAATAATGAGGATAACCAGGATCTATACAGAACTTCAATTAATCTACAAGAACAAAACCAACAATCCCACACATCAATGGGGAAGAGAGATGAATAGAATCTTCTCTAAAGATGACAGACGAATGGCCAGTAAAGACTTGAAAAAAATGCTCATCATCCCAAATTATTAGAGAAATGCAAATTAAAACCACCCTGAGATACCATCTAACCCCAGTGAGAATGGCTTATATCACAAAATCTCAAAATTGCAGATGCTGGCGTGGATGTGGAGAGAAGGGAACACTTCTGCACTGCTGGTGGGACTGTAAACTAATACAACCTTTTTGGAAGGAAGTATGGAGAAAGCTCAAAGAACTCAACCTAGACCTCCCATTTGATCCTGTAATCCCATTACTGGGCATCTATCCAGAAGAAAAAAAGAAACTTGTTGTTGTTGTTGTTGTTTATTTATTTATTTATTTGAGACAGAGCCTCAAGCTGTCACCCTGGATAGAGTGCGGTGGCATCACAGCTCACAGCAACCTCCAATTCCTGGGCTCAAGCGAGTCTCCTGCCTCCACCTCCCAAGTAGCTGGGACTACAGGCACCCGCCACAACGCCTGGCCATTTTGGGGGTTGCAGCCGTTATTGTTGTTTGGCGACCCGGGCTGGATTCGAACCCACCAGCTCCGGTGTATGTGGCTGGTGCCTTAGCTCATTGAGCCATAGGCGCCGAGCCAAACCACTACTCCACAATTTTTAACTGTTTCTACTTCCTCATTGCCCAATACCTAAATTATTCCTTCTACCCAACACTTGTTAAAATATTGACTTTGGAAATGATTAATAGTTTCCAATTGACTTACTCTAATGATCATTGTCCAGATTTCTTCCACGTGACCTCTAGTAGCATTTGACATCATTGACTACTCCTTCCTTGAAATACTCTTATCTTTGCCTCCTTTGTATTCAGACCACTGAATCCTCTTTTCTCCTATTTAGATCTTGGTCAACTCTAATAACCATTTTAGAAATAGTAAACAAATAAGGTGGGGCGCAGTGGCTAATGCCTGTAATCCCAGCACAGTGGGAGGCCAAGGTAGGTGGATTGCTTGACCTCAGAAGTTCAAAACCAGTCTGAGCAAGAGTGAACCCTTGTCTCTACTAAAAAACCAAACAAAACCAACTAGCCAGGTGTCCTGGCAAGCACCTGTAGTCCCAGTTATTCAGGAGGCTGAGGCAAAGAAGATTGCTTGAGCCCAAGAGTTTGAGGTTGCAGTGAGCTATGATGACATCAAAGCACTCAACCCAGGGGGGTACACAATGAGACTCAGTATCCTCCTCCCCATAAAAGGTAAAGAAAAAGAAATAGCATACAAATAGGTTAAAAAGAAAAATTTAAAGTACCTATTCTAATATAGGTGGCCAGGTGAGGGCTCAACTACAACTTGAACTTTACCTCAGAAATAAAAACAATGTAACCTAAACATTTGTTCATCAGTATCAATCTGAAATTTAAAAAAATAAAATGAAGATTAAAGAAAAACAACACATCTGGTCCTCTCTTTTGGCCTATGTGTAATCTACAAAACTACCAAAAGATGAATGCAGTAAGAACAAATTAATGAATATGAATTGTATTAGTCAAGGTTATAATTTCTGTGCTGAGATGGAAATTTTGCTGAATGAGAAGGAGTACCATTAACCACTGTTATCAAACTGAATGGCTTTGGAAATGAGCTTTTGCTACAAACTTTATAGTATTTCTTAATGATTTCAACCTAAAGTTAGAAGGCAAAACAGTACTTATGTATGAAATTTATACTGAAGTAAAGCCATTTGAATGTTTATTGAGGTTGTGTGAATCATAAGTAATGTCAAAATTGTGCTACCAGTAAAAACAAGAAATGAAATATATATTTTCCCACCAAGATCTGAAGTAAATATATTTTCTCAGCTGATACTATGGTTCCACCTAAAGTAAAAAAGAAACTGTCCCAGTTTTTAGCACTTAAAAGTCCCAAATCCTAAGAATCCACTTGGTCCCAGAAAACTGGAACAACTAGTCTCCCTAATTCTGGCATTGTTTTCTGGACCTGGGTTAAAGTGCAAAGGAATTTCCATATTTCAAAATTTATCAGCTGTGCCAACTAAGGAGTTTCTATCTAACTTTCAACTGGAAGTGATTAATCTTTAAGGTAATAACATGCTATAAGATAAATATCAGGAGAAGACTATAATAGGATTCTATAAAATACTGTGTTATTCATTGATATCAGTATTTGCTAGTACTTAACTATTTGAAGACATTTTCAGAGGTGAAATACACAAAATCTCATCAGATAAGTATTAAAATAAAAATGTGCAGTGGAGTTTGATGAGAAAGAATAATAAATTTGAACTCTAATGAAATGAAATGCTATCCTCCTATTCTCATTAGGAGATTTGTGTAAAGAAAAAATATTCAATTATTTTTATTATAGTTTGAATGTTGTCAATAAAAATTTTGTGAAATTTTTCTGTCTTGTTATATAAGTACTAGTATGTTCAATTTTTCTTCTGACTCCACCAAGCCTAAAATATTTACAGTTTGACCCTTACGTAATGTGGGCCCCTTGTCTAGACAAATATAGTTAAGGAATGAGTACTGTCACAGTTGACAAGAAACTAAGTGAAGCAGTAACACTGGCTTTTATGATAAAAATAAACAGAATTGGTATACATTTAAAAGTCTATAACATACCAGACTTAGAAGCAATCACTTTGCTACACCACTAGCAAAGTGGATTCTAGATGTCCATCTAGAATCTAGATTATAGATCTTAAAACCTCTGCTATGAAAGTTAATTATCCTTTACATGAAGACATTGGCTTGGATTCAAGGAAGACTGACAATGACTAACATGAAAAAATGTATATCTTTTTAAAAAATTTTTTTAAAATGGAGTTGTTTACCTTAAAAATGTCAATATTACAGAAGTAATGACTACTGTATAAAATTATACAAACTACCCTGGATATTTTATGGATTATGGGAAATTTTCTAAAACATGCCAAATTAAAGCAGGAGAGTTTTGATTTTAGTTTTGTTTAGCCATAAGAAGAATTTATTGATTAAATTTATTGAAAAATAAAATGTTGAACCACTTTCTAAAAGAAATTATTAATTTTATACTCCTGGAGATATTCAAAGAAGGGATAACTATTTTATCTTCCTAAAGGCAAGAGCCAATCTATTATTTTTAAAAATTCAGATGTACGGCTCGGCGCCTGTGGCTCAACAGGCTAAGGCACCAGCCACGTACACCTGAGCTGGCGATTCAAATCTAGCCCCAGGGCCCGCCAAACAACAATGACGGCTGCAACCAAAAAATGGCCGGGCGTTGTGGCGGGTGCCTGTAGTCCCAGCTACTTGGGAGGTGGAGGCAAGAGACTCGCTTGAGCCTAGGAATTGGAGGTTGCTGTGAGCTATGATACCACAG
>CAUYON010087365.1:0-13173 GCA_963573935.1 Arctocebus calabarensis
GGTGTCTCTCCCAGATCAGACCCTGGCAGAATCACTCTGTTGTTACTGGATCTTTGTAGGGAGTGACCCTGTGTTTCTAATGATTTCTCAAACCCTGCAGGGTGGAGAGCTTAAATCCTCCTCAGCCTGCTTAGAAAACACTTGAAATTGCTAACTTGGGCTAAGCATAAGCTTTCCCAGGAAAGCACCTTGGCTGGGATCACTCCTTAAGTGGCTATCCACTTACCCAGTGTGCCAAAATCGGTCTCACCCTATGCCCCTGAGGGCTAAGGCTGTAAGGCGTCTCAGTCCTCGCCTTTAGACTTCTCAGTCACTAGATTACTCGCTCCCACCCAATACCTGTTCTGCAACCCTGAGGGTGGAGCTTGCCAGGGCAGTTCTCCCACAATGGCTCCACACAGCCCACAACCAAACACTGGGAGCTCCGTCTGGCTCGGTGGCCCAGTCTGGGGCCCCAGACAACACTCAAAAACCCCTGCACTCCTGCCCAAGTTCTTCCAAGGAAGTTCAACCGAGTGCCAAGTCCAAAAGAAACCCAAACAACTCACAGACAAGGCCTTTCCAGCCTGCAGTCCCACTGTTGCCCCGCCTACACCCACCGACAGGATCAGACAGAATGAATAGACGCAACCACTTGCCCAATCTCCACCACTTTAGCCTTCCTCAGGGTGTCCAGAAGCCTTATGCTGTTTCCTTGTGTCCCCAAAGGGAAGTTTCTGGGTAGATCCTGCCTGGCAGAGATGCCTGAAGTCCTCTCTCCCCAGTCTCACCATGCCCAGCTGCAAGGAAGCTGTTACTCATCCACCATCTTGCTCCACCCTCAGGATCGCTTATTCTTAAATTTCAGTGGTTGATGCAAACTTGGCAATGTATGTTTACAACCAAAGTCTGCTGCCTCATGGGATGTGCACGTAACTTTTGGGAAAGTATTCCAAATTCCTGCCTCCTTTTCTTGATAATATTACTGCCATTCATTTCACATACCCATAAGCTATGATCACAAAATACATTATTGCTATTATTACAAATAAGCATTTGTTAGATCCATTGAAAATGAGAACAAAAATTATAATATTAAAAATATTGTAATACCTTCATTTCCTCCTCAAATGCTCTTTCTTTTTTCATACAGGTCTGAGTTTTGGACTGCTATCATTTCAACATGTCTTATAAGGCAAATCTACTGGCAACCAACTTCCTTCACTTTTTTTTTTGAGAAAGTCTTTATTTCCCCTTCAATTTTGGAGAATAATTTCATTGTACATAGAATTGTAGGGGTGTAGTTCTCTTCATTCAAGACCAGGTATTCCACTCCACTTTGTCTGTGTTTTCCAGGTTTCTGAAGACAGGTCCTGGGCAAATCCCATCCTTATTCCTCTGTTTGGGTAAGGTTTTGTTGTTGTTTTGTTTCTATCTCTAACTTCTTTCAAGATTTCCTCTTTGATATTTTGCAGTTTGAATATGCTATGTCCAGATGTAGATTTTGTTTTTAATTTATTCTGTTCTGGGTTCTCTGAGCTCACTGGACCGTGCAGTGGTGATGGACATTATCTTGAGAGAACTTCTTAGTCATTATTGCTTTAAATATTTTTTGTCCCCTTTTCTCTTTCTTTTTTTTCTTATACCCATTACATGTTATATTATACTTATTTTTTTGTTGTTGTTGGGGATTCATTGAGGGTACAAGAAACCATGTTAACATTGATTGCATTTGTTGGGTAAAGTTGAATGTTATACTTTTTGTAACTGCCCCACATTTCTTGGGCATTGTGACTCTTTTACCTTTTCTATTCTATTGGTCATTCTTTTTTCTTAAAAGACTCCTTCTTAAATAGGGTCTGAGCATGGCCATCCTTTTATCTGTAATCCACTGTAATTTTATAAGTGGTACATTTTGTAGATGGCATAATTGACATGGTGGTGAGGTTGAAGGGGGACAAATACCTACACCCCTGTAATTAGGTCTCAGGTAACCAGGGAGCCCATGTGTCTGGGCTGAGACCTGACCAGGTCATCCAGGCTATGCTAAAACACACAGTGGTTCAACTCTCATGAGAAAGTTTTTTTAAAGCAGTCCTTTGTTAAGAGAAAACAATGCTCTGTGTATATTTCACAGTATCTTTCCCTCTCCCTGCTCAAATCAGAAGGGGATTCCTTCTGTCCCCAACCCCCCAGTAATTTATACTCTAATGGCCTGGTAAGGTCCTGGTAAAATTCACAACTGTGGGCCCCTCTTCTGAGACTAGGCTGTCCCAGAATGGTTTAACTTTCAAGCTTGGCCACAGTGTTGAACCTCTAGCAATTACACAATTTTAAGTTTTTCTAACTTTTTAGGATCACCAATTATGCAAAACACACACACACACACAAGCCATTATTTATTACTTATGTATGTGTATTAAATATAATGACATTTGAAAGAAATATTTCAATTCCATACACACATATATGAGTGTGTATATACACACCTACATAATACACATACATATACATATACACAACCAATATATGGAACAATTATACATACTATCCAAACATTAGTTTTACAATGTATTTCTAGAAAAAGGAGAATTTTTGCTGTCACCAAGGTTGTGCACTTCCCTTGTACTTTTGACAGATCTGCTCTCTCTCCTTTTTCACTCCTTCTAGTACCCGCACATTCCTGGCAGCCTCCCCTTTCTCTATATCTATTTTTCTAACAGCATTTAAAGAAGTTAGTTAACATTACACTCCTGATTGTTACAATTGAGATACGCTGTCTCACTGCACATTTTTGAAAACTCTGTACTCTTTCAGAGTCAAGGGTATTCAGTCCTAAGCACACTCTCCACATGCCTTCATTCACAGAAGGTGAACTATTCCTTCCGCTTTGTTCTGATAGCTGCAGTGTTTGAAATGTTGGTAACTGTGTTTTGAAAAGCTGAACCCTGATTCTCTGATTTTCTTTCTTTCTTTTCTGCCTCTTTCAAGAGAGCGGATGATAAAGGAACACTGTCCGTAGTCCATTCAGGTCCGATAATATGTTCATCTCACGATGCTCTTTGGCTATTGTGTTTGAGCAGGTTTTTTTTAAAAAAAAAAAAAACTCTTCATTCTAGGAATATTAATCAGATGAATATTCATAGTTTAATAAGCATAACTATGTGAAATTTAACAGAAGGGTGCTTGACCTGAGGGAAACTTCTGTTCAAGATGAAATGCAGCACAAAATTTTCAAAAGAGATTTAAACACACCCAACTTTCTTCATTTTACTCGTTTAAAATTGGTGAGGAGACTTGAGGGAGCTGTCATATTCACTCTGGGCTGTGACTAATGCCCGATTTCAAAGCTGTGACTCCCCTTCTGTCTTTGTTCAACTTCAAAGGAGACTGGAGGCAAGTCAAAGACTCTCTTCAGATATGAATCAGGACGCTTCTGTCTCTGCCTTTAGGAGTAAATGCCAGTTCTTTCCTGCAAGGCTCTGGCAAGGGCAGGATGGTCTGGAGGACCAATGAAGTCAGCAGTGAACCAGCACCAAGTAGACTTCTGAATTATCCCTAAGAAAAGGCATCAGGAAACAACTTGTGATACCGTAGTCTGGCCCTTTCAATCCACAGAAGAGGAAACGTAACCTGTAAGTTGCTTGGTGTTGTATCAACATTGCCTAGCTGGTTGGTGGTAGAGAAAGAACTAGAAATAAGTTATCCTGACTCAACCCAACACAGTTTCCATTTTCCATTCTGATTGTTGCCATTATTTTGTGCCAGGATCACAGATAACTTGGACCTAGGAAGAAGAAATACAAAGTAAGGAGCATTTTTAAATTTAATCATCATTTAATCAATCATTTTTAAATTTTTTAATTAAAATTATAACTGTATAGGTTCACAGGGTACAATGTGATAATTTGACATACAATGTGGACTATTTAAATAAAACTCTCTCACTTACTTATTTTTCATGGTAAGGCATTTAAAATTTCCTCTTGGTTATTTTGAAATAGACCCTTGCATTCTGCACATTAGATTAGATCTCACCAAACGCCATCTCTCCTCCAAAATCGTCCTCTCCCTCCACTCCCTTCGCCCCCTTTTCTATATTTGTGTTTTATCATTTGTATTAGTGTGAAACATTTTTGTTCTTATAAGGTATATACTTTCCTCACAGAATATACCAGCACATAAAAAATTCACTGTAAAATCTTTAGAAGAAATCAAGTGTGTCGGGTTACACTACCTCCTGGAGGACTGTCCCCCTGTGACTTACCGTATGGACCCACACATATGTCAAATGTCACTGCTACATGTCACTGCCTACTGAGCACCTCAGAAAATCTAATACAGTTAATCCAAGTAAAAAAGCTATTTTTTCCTGTATTTTTTAGAAAATATAATTGCTATCATTCTTTTTCCCATTCATCTTGGCAACTGGTCTTGATTTTTATTAGCTTGTTTCCCTCTTCTGAGAGATCTCACTTCCACAAGCTTACAGCCAAGTCCTTTCTGTCCTTTATTAACCTGGTGAGCTCCTAGCACCTAACCAACATCTGTCCTTGGCTCAGCAGGGAGTACACTTGAATGTGGTGTATCCTTCATGCACGAGATGTTCTGAAGATGGCAGAGAAAGGCTGTGCCCTCTCATACTACTTGTTCAAGACCTTGAACATATCCAGTCACCATATGCTCTTTGTTTCAAGTTCAGATGTGATACCTTCCAACTAAGTGTACACAAAAACAAATTACACGGTGGAAAATGCTTTGCTTTATTTCAAAGCTGCCATGTAATGACAACAGTTAACATTTGTTAGGAGCTTAATGTATACAGGTGATCTGTGAGGGAAGAGCATTTATTTGAACCTCTGATAAGAAATCTTATTTCCATTTATGGAAAATAGGGCCAGAGAGGATTTGTGTGACTAAACCAAAGTCACACTACTTATAAATGGCACAATTAAAATTTGAATTACAAAACTGTGCTTCATATACATTATAATACACCAGTGTTTTCCAAAATTTTTTTTATCTCACGTCACACTTGAACCTATAGTTAAACTTGTGTGGCACACTTAAATTATGTTGATTAAAAAAAGAGTAAAAAAGAATAATATTCACTGTACTTTGAACATCTTTCGAAAATAATTTGATTAATGATCTTTGAAGATTTTCATGCCACACCAGGTGAAAATCACTGTGCTACCCTGACCGTGGTTGTGGCAAAATAAGGCAAAATAAGAAACCCAAAGAGACAAGCAATGTATGTGTTTGAGGTTCAGCTGCAAACTGAACTGAGTGTCAAGGGGCCAATCCACATTTCTAAATTGGTTTGACTATTAGTTCATTGATTTGTTAAATAGAAATACAGCTGCATATTGAGAACATTTCTCTTCATTTATTTTCCACTTTATTATCCTCTGTCTGGAAGTAGCAGGGTTTTGCTCTGCATGGAAGAAAATAGAAATAGCCCACAAGATTTCTTGGCATTACTTAAAGTTGCTGAAGAAGGTTGAGTGTGCAAGAAAAAACAACAAATTTGGAGCTAAAGAGGTGAGAAGAGTTTTCTTGGACTAGACAAATAACAGATAGATAGTTAGATAATTAAGTAGATGGATAATAGGTAGGTGATACATAGATAGACAGATTGGTGCAAAGAGTGGTTCCCTTTGGCCTCATAGAAGTGGGCTTCACTGCTGTTTCCTGGTGTTTCCAGGGTAGCTGTGAGACCCCAGGAAGGAATGGTTCTCAGGATATGAAAGCATAAAGAAGTGGGACCATATATGCAAAGGTTCTAGCAGGGGCAGCCCACTGCTGGCTATGAATACTTATCTAAATACTTTTTAAGCCACAGATTAAATTACACAAACACTAAGGACAGCTGATGAGCAAACATAAAACAAACAAACAAACAAAGAAATGGTCCATGTATCATTTCTGATATCCACCAGCACAGATAAGCATTCATAGCCCCAGAAGACTTCTAGAAGATTTGCAGAGAGCTGCTAATGGGGTGAGCCCCACAGATAGGGAAAAAAAGCATCTCAGCTGTACCTGGGTAGATATGAAGACAGTGACCGAAGGTTAGTCGTTATCAGAGGCTGGAGACTGCCTGGGAGGGAAGGTGTGAGGAACTCTGCAGGAATAAGTAAAAGTGACTTTCCTTTAAGGCTGCATAATATTCCATGGTATACATGTACCACAGTTTTTTAGGATCACACTTGAGGTGCATCTTTGAAGGGTAAGGAGAAACCTACTAAATGCAGAACACAAATGTTTTCACACAGTAAATGAGAAAATCTCATGAATGTTATGTCGAACAGGTGGATGAAAATATATCAGATTGTTTGTGAGGCCCATACACTGTACCCCATAATTGAACTAATGTACACAGCTATGATTCAATAAAAAAAAAAGTGACTTTCCTATGAGCCTGTTGGAGAGGAGCTTGGCGTAAGAGACTCAGTTATGTATATGCAATATGGTTTTCATTGTAGGTATGTTTTAAATACCTAACATGTTTCAAATACTTGGAACTCAGAGCGAATATAAATGTGCAGTAAAATACAGGAAATTACCAATGATGGCCACGTAAGTATTCACGTCATTGATATTTAAAGTGATTAAAAATTTGTTTAAATATTTGCATTCCCTCTATTTGATGCCAAAACTAAGAAAAACACGACTCTAGGACACTCTTGGGGATTTTGAATTGAATCTTGATCGACTTTCTCTGGTATGATGAGTCCTGGTTGTCAGGGACCACAGGCAAGGACATCAAATGGCAAGCAGGAGAGAGGACGAACACTCCCTGTTGGTAGAGGGTGTGCATGTGACCAGCAGACGATGTGCTCTTCAAGGTGCCAGCACCTGTGTCCCCTCTCTCACACTAAAAGTGAACCACATATGAATGTTCTGGCTCATCCTCTGGACTCTGTGGAGGAAGCATGCTACTGGGAAGAGGCTCCAGGAATCCGTAGTCCTGGGCCTCCATCTAGAGCCTCACGGTGATTTGTAAGAATCCACCTCCAGTGGGCAGGCACATTTGATTCTAACCACATGTTTCACCCACACAGTTACATTTCTTTGCTGAGTATAATTCACTGCATACATGTTCATGCTTATCAACGTACGTGAAAGCAAAGAGTTAAAAATAACCCAAAAAAGTTGACTTAATCCAAGAAGACCAGTGAACTGGGGAGGCAGTGGATGGAGACAGAGGAAGAAACATCTATCTACTTGTTTGTGGTTACAATGATAATACAGGAGATCACATACACAGCACCAGCTTCTTACTTTTCAGCATATTTTTTGTATGGTAGGTAGAACAGATATTACTCAGAAAATTATCTTTTGGGGAAGTTTTTAAAGCAACGTATTCTTTCAGCAGCTGGAGTCTTCCTCTGGAGCCCTTTTCTGAAGGCCACATCCCTCCTCCTCAGCTGTTCCCAACATGCCCTCCTGGGTAGCTGGAGGAGGAGCTCCTTGGAGGATCCGACAGCACTGTCAGCCTCAAGGGAAAAGGAGGAGGCTGCGTCTGTCTGTCTGTCCAACATGCATCTGTGAAGGCGACTGGTTGACACCCAACCTCACCAGATAAAGCAGGACTGAAGCTGGAACCCAAGGTCCTAATGCCCAGCCCCAGATTACACAGGAAATTGAGCTATGGATTCTAAATTTTCCATATCAAAGATTGTATGGATTTCTGAAGCTAAAAGTTACAACTCTCATTTAGTACAAACATCAGTATGACAGGAAATCTGAGAGTTATTTTCCAGTTATTTCAACATCTCCTAAGCATTCTGTGGGCAAATATATTTGCCACAGCTAATAAGACTCTGTCTCTCCTCTATCATTACGTTTCTTCAAAGCATTTCCAATAAGAACACTCCAAATTATCTTCCCTCAGCTAGTTCATCTGTTCAGTCAATAAGCAATGTTTTATTGCTTTTATGAATTAAGCCCACTTTGCATCCAATCATTTTGCAAACATCTGTAGCAGAAGCAGTCTAGGGAGCTTTTGAAAAATCAATCAGAAGGGAGCTGCTTTCACTTCATGTGTTGGGCTTTTAAAAAAATTTAATAAAGTATTTACACATGTTTGCCTCACCCGAAATGGAATCACAGCAGAGGCAGCAGCCGCAGCATCGTGGAAAGAGGCTGGGAGTGGTCCACGCTGAGCTGGCGCCCTGGCTGGCCTGCGGGGCCCTCTCCTGCAGCTTTCTTCAGGGGACAGTTTGCCACTGGCGGCTCCTCTGGGCCAAGCAGTGCGGCTCACCCTGGGCATTTGCTCACTCAAATCCTGTCCATTGCCTAGAGACAGCCATTCTTTTTCCCTCTGACAGTTCTGGGAGTTTTACGTGTGAACAGGGAAGTGTTTGGTTGTAATGCCGAGCCTGGGTCTGGTCGTCATAACTGAAAAAAGTAAATGCTTTGGTCAGGGTGAAAGTCCACGTGTCATTTGATGTTGATCTCCAAAAGTCGCTGTGGCGGTGATGCAGGGAATGACAGGGAGGAGGGGAGAGATTGCAGGACTCACCTTGCAGGAATTGAGATGAAATCTCAAGGTAAAGACTGTGAACCTCAGCGTTTTCAGAAGACACTCTGAAGTCACGCGGATACCTTCACTACTTTTAGGAAACATGGGGTGCATTGGTTTGTATAACCTGTTTCCTTTTTGTGTGTTGTTTTTACAGCCATGTGGAATTAGACCTTAGTGTTTAGTAATGTTTTTTGTGTCCTGTGGTCTCTAGAAGATGTTCCCATGGCACCTGCCTCTGGATTGGATGATTTCTTTCTGTGAGTTTAGACTCCAGAGGTCGTTGTGGTTCAGCTGGTGAAATGGGGATGGCCAGGAAGGTGGGAGAGGGGGAGGTGGCACATTGGAGCATGTTGGCTGGGCCTGAAACCCATGAAAGTCAACACTGATCCCAAGACTTTTAGGGCTGGAGGGGAACCTTCTAATTGAAATCTCTCACTTGATGAGAAGTTTAAGGCCAACCACAGGAACATGTTTTGTCAGGGAGAAGAACTTCAAATAGTGCAAGTAGGTGTTGGGTTCTCTATCTGTTTTATTTTCTGTTTTCTTCCCCATCTTTGCCACTGGTGGGTTGAATTTTCTTTTAAACCATTAGTAATGTTATATGAATTAAAAGACATGCTTGTTTAGCAAGAGAATGACATCTTGTAGATCATGAGCTCATTTGGAGGAATAATAGGATTCAAGACAAAAGAGGGCATGGACTTTAAGAAGGCAACAAAATAGGACAAAGCAAGTTGCTCACAAAGATCATGGGGACCTGGCAGGGATGGGCAGAGCACTGGATAGGAGCAGAGAGAAGGAAGGAGGGCCGCGTGCATGGACAAATGACCTTAGTATCTTCTAAGACATGCAAGAAAAAAGTTAAGCAGTAACCCTGAGCTCAGTCCTGACTAACCAGGAGTAGGAAACATGGAGACAGTTGTCTTATCATGGATGGTTTGGGAGGAAAGACCCGGGAGCAGAGATGGAAGGAGAGTTCAGTTAGCAAAACGCAGTTTTCAGAAAGGTCTGTGGCTGTCCCTGGCCGTTCAGAAGCAGCTGTGAATCAAAGGCACACCCTTTGTTCAAGAGACTATTCTTGCATGGAGGCCAAGTTTAACACATATTTCCCCAGTAGCCATCTCTGCATTATTGACTGAAAGGGTTTAGGCTTCCCTGCTGCAGGGCCTGCCCCTTGAGTGAGCACACTTCCCAGTTACAACTGAATAACTGTAATCCACTTCACGCTGCAGTGAAGCTGTGGAAACAGGAATTCCTAAGAATACTGAGCACTTTCCTTAGTTACTCAAAACTAAGGTTTATCATTGATTGTGACAAATATTTGCTATTATTTTTATTATCACAGGCATTAGAATGCTGTTGTAATCACCAGAATTCATATCTGCCTGTTACATGGGTAGCTCCTGCAAGTACATTGTGTTAACATGTTATCTTTCTGAAAAAAAAAAAAAGTAATGTAGCATTACTTTGAGAAGTACTAGAAAAAGTTGTTGTTATTGTTGTAGCATAAGAATATTTGTATTTGTTACTAAAGCATCCTTACCTTGATTTAATATTTCACAGCTTCTCCTTCTAGTCTAACAAAGGCAAACATAGGGACAAACATGTCAGATCCCAATTCTGTTTGGGTTTGCTCTGTGGGTAGCAGGAGTTTGACTTTGCCTCTTGACTGCTGGTGCAGCAAGGCTGTTGCCTGAACCCACCAAAACACAGAAACCAAGTTTCTTTTTCACCACTCATTGCAGAATTCCATGATCCCCAAGTAAGATCCTCAATCCTGTTCAGCAGTGGTTCTCAACCTTCCTAACGCTACAATCCTTTAAAACAGTTAAAAGGGATTGTGACCCACAGGTTGAGAACTGCTGCTCTTCAGCCTTCTGCCTCCTCCCAACTCAGCTGTTATGCTTTGTGATGACTTTGGGCTTATTCTGCTGGGGATGTTGATGACGTGTTCCTGTCCACATGTGTGTGTTGGTGACCAGATACTTCCTGTCCTCTGGGAACAACGCCTATTATACATGCACGTAATACAGACGAGACCTTCTCTTTGCTCCTTCTGCTGGTTGAAACTCAAGAGCGTGAGTCCTCTTTGCCTGAGTGACCTAAAGCAGTCTCCAGGGTCCTCATGAATGAGAGAGGGAGGAGGCACAGTGGGAGGAGGGGACAGGTGGATGCAAGGGGACTGGAGCTGGGTGACGTGCAGACTTACTCGTGGCCAGTGTCTGTGGCGAGGATGAGTGACAGACTCTGTCCTTCACCGAGAGTCCTTTACTCTAGTAAAGGAACAGAGTAAAGAATTTATGCTAGTTCAGAATTTACTGAATACTGTCTTGATTCAGGACATGACTCCTACTTCTCGGTTTTCCTCCTTTGTATTTCTTGCTCTTTTCCAAATGTCTTTGTAATTGTTCTGCTGCCTCTTTTTCTTTGAAGCACTTGCTCCATGTAAGTCCCCAAACACAACCCATCTGGGCTCCCATCATGCTTTTTTTTAAATTTTTTAATTTTTATTTTCTGTTGTTGCTCCCATCATTCTCATAGACAGAAGCTCCTCAGTCTCTTTTGCTGGACTCTCCTCTTCTGCCATCCAAATGCTGGAGAACTCAGGCCGGTCCTTGGACGCTTCTCTTCTCCAATGACCCCTCCTCCTTTGTGCTGTCCTGCAGTCTCCCTGCTCTAATTATCACCTATATAGCAATGGCCCCCAAATTAATATCTCCTATTTGGATTTCTCGCTAATTTGCACACTTGTATATTTAACTGACTACTTAACATTGTGTCTGCTGTGGATTGAATCATGTACCCTGAACATTGTGTAGAAATCCTGTAAATATCTTACAGTGGAGTCTTTGCAGATATAGTCAAGTTCAGATCAGGACATACGGACGGGGGTAGGCCCTGCCCCTTTATGACTGGTGACCATGTAAGGAGAGAGGGACGGGACACAGGGCACAGAGACAGTGCTGTGTAAGGATGGAGGTAGATTCTGATGCATCCACAAGCCAAGGTCTGCTGGCAGCCACCAGCAGCTAGCAGCCACCAGCAGCTAGCAGAGGCCAGGAAGGAGTTTCTTCTCCAGGCTCCAGAGAGAGCACAGCCCTGCTGACACCTGGATTTCAGACTTCTAGCCTCTACACCTGGGAACAACGATACTTTGAAGTGTTATGTCACCTACTTTGTGACATTTTTGTTATGGCAGTCCTAGAAAACAAATGCAGTGTCCAAAACCAAACTTCTGATTTTGTCACCTCTAACCCTGCTCCTTGTAGAGTCTTCAGTTTATGAGTAATGATGACAATTGCTTTGTTCTTTTTCCTCTGGCTAAATATCTTGGAGTCACCACCTCATCATTTGGTGCTGGGCTTATGCACTCAACTGTTGCTGTGAATTCCTCTTTTTTGTGAAGGTCCTAGCTGGGAACACTGATTTTGCTTCTGCCCTCAGCCACTGTGCTCTTCTCCCCCATCTTTGCTCTGTGGCAGACATCAAGAAGAAAGGTTATAGTTCACCCAGGTATTGTCTCTTCTCCTGCCTCTCTAGGAACTTATAGATTTGGGTCTATTTTTTTGCTGCATCCTTGGCAGGGGAATAAGTGCCTGTCCACAGGTGCTCTGCAAATGTTTGCTGAATAAATAAGTGGGGGGCTTTGGCTTCTCTGCACCTGCATCCTGTCAGTTCTTTCCCTCTTCACCTTTGCCCATTTTCATACCCATCAGTCTGGCTGGAAAGAAGAAGCTCTTCAACAAACTTAGCCTCTTGTTCATCCCACCTGAGAAAATCAGGGCTGGGCAGGGGGCTTCTTGCACGAGGACCCACCTCCAGGGGTGGTCATTGCTTTATAGAATTTGACTTTGGTAATCATCTAAAAATCCTGTACTTTCTCCTCACCTAATACCTTGGTTGGATCAACCACAGCAGCTTCATTCCTGAGTTACACATATGAGGTCATAAGCTCTTTCTCTGAACACCAAAGGTACTCTAAATCTTTACAATTCAGGATATTGAGATCCAGTTCAAATTCCATATCCTCCTTCCCTTAATATTTTTTAAATATATCTATTTTTCTTTGGCCTCTATTTTTATTGGCAGAATTTCTCAAAGTTTTTTATTTTCCACCCTTTTATCTTAAATTTGATCAGGAACTTATCTACTTCCACTGGGACATTCTTGAGGGGGAATATAGTATCTTAACTCCTTATCATGTTTCTTAGCTGGTAATTTAAAAATTAGTGTTATTTTTACTTATTTTTAATTTTTTTGAGTGTTTTATTTAATTTTTATTAAATCAAAATTGTGTACATTAGTGCAATCATGGGGCACAATGTGCTGACTTCATATACAATCTGAAATATTTTCATCAAACTGTTAAACATAGCCTTCATGGCATTTTCTTAATTACTATATGGAAACATTGTTATTCTAAATTTAGTAAGTTTCACCAGTACCCTTCTAAGATGCACCATAGGTGTAATCTCACCAATTGGCCTCCCTCCACCCATCCTCTCCCCTCCCTTTCCCTTCCTTTCCCTTTTCCCTGTATTCTTGTGCTATAATTGGGTTTTAGCCTTCATATGAAAGCTATAAATTAGCTTCATATTAGGGCTGAGTGCATTGGATACTTTTTCTTCCATTCTTGAGATACTTTGCTAAGAAGAATATGT
>CAUYON010087368.1:0-10133 GCA_963573935.1 Arctocebus calabarensis
CAAAGCTTTAATAACCAGAATTCACAGAGAACTCAAATGTATTAGCAACAAAAGAACAACTGATCCCATCTCAGGGTGGGCAAAGGACTTGAAGAGAAACTTCTCTAAAGAAGACAGGTGCACGGCCTACAGGCACATGAAAAAATGCTCACCATCCTTAATCATCAGAGAAATGCAAATCAAAACTACTTTGAGATATCATCTCACTCCAGTAAGATAAGCCCACATAACAAAATCCTAAAACCAGAGATCCTGTCGTGGATGTGGAGAAAAGGGAACACTTCTACATTGCTGGTGAGAATGCAAACTAATATATTCCTTTTAGAAGGATGTTTGGAGAATACTTAGACATCTAAAAATAGAGCTGCCATTCGTTCCTATAATTCCTTTACTAGGTATATATCCAGAAGACCAAAAATCACATCATAATAAAGTTATCTGTACCCGAATGTTTATTGTAGCCCAATTCATATTTGCTAAGTCATGGAAGAAGCCTAAGTCCCCATTGACCCACGAATGGATTAATAAATTGTGGTACATGTATACCATGGAATATTATGTAACCTTAAAGAAAGATGGAGACTTTACTTATTTCATGTTTACATGGATGGAGCTGGAACATATTCTTCTTAGGAAAGTATCCCAAGAATGGAAGAAAAAGTATGCAATGTACTCAGCCCTACCATGAAGCTAATTTGTAGCTTTCATATGAAGGCTAAAACCTAGTTATACCACAAGAATATGGGGAAAGGGGCAAGGGAGGGGAGGGGCGGGGGAAGGATTGGTGGAGGAAGGGCGATTGGTGGGATCACACCTGTGGTGTGCATCTTAGAAGGGTACAAGTGAAACTTATTAAATGCAGAATATAAATTTCTTCATACAGTGATTAAAACGCTGTGAAGGCTATGTTAAACAGTTCAATGAAAATATTTCAGATTGTATATGAAGTCAGCACACTGTGCCCATGATTGCACTAATGTACATAATTATGATTTAATAAAAACAAAAAAAAAAAGAAGAAAAGACTCTGTATCTAATAAGAATACCCTGGATTCTAACATCTGTGGCCATAACTATGTGGCCATAACTATGTAACTGATATTAAACTAAAAAAGCACATATAGATATAGATATACATATGTGTACTTATAGAGAGAGAGAGAGAGAGAGAGAGAGAGAGAGAGAGATAAAAATTAAATTTTTGAAAAAACTGTTCCCAGGCACTCAGCCTTAAAGCACCTGAGTTCTCACCAGCACTTAAAGTTTCCTTCCTCCATATTATTAATTTAAGTGTCTGTCTGTTTAAATTTGCCATTTACTTGAAAGAAGAGGACCTGTTGAGCCCAAGAGTTTGAGGTTGCTATGAGCTATGATGATGCCACAGCACTCTATCCAGGGTGACCCAGTGAGACACTGTCTCAAAACAAAGGGAAAAAAAGGAAGCTGCTGCTGTGTTTCTTGGAAGGTAAATAATGGACCATGACACACTCTGTCTCAAAAATTTCTAGTTACCCACATAGCTAGGTGACCTTGGGCAAAGCTCTGCACCGCTTCAGGCCTCCTTCTCAAAAATCTGGATAAAAGTCTCCATCCTGTCTGCCTCCTAGGTGATTATTCTTATGATTAAACAGTAGAAAGGATGTGAAAGCCACAGGGGCTCTGTCAAGAGCTAGGCAAATGGCAAGGGCTATTTACAATAGTTCTGGTGGCTCTGCTGGCTGT
This sequence comes from Arctocebus calabarensis, assembly GCA_963573935.1. Lineage (NCBI taxonomy): Eukaryota > Metazoa > Chordata > Mammalia > Primates > Lorisidae > Arctocebus > Arctocebus calabarensis. The sequence goes on from CAUYON010087368.1 coordinate 1,723, forward strand.
GGGAGAGGGCAACTGGAGGAGGAAAGCTCTGTGCTTCTCAACTTACACCTTTATCATTAGAATGGAACTCTTAGCCAGGTTCCATTAGGACACTTGTAATCCTAGCACTCTGGGAGGCCCAGAAGAGCAGACTGCTTGAGCTCAAAAATTAGCCTGGAGTTGCGGTGGGCACCCTGTAGTTCCAGCTACTTGGGAGGCTGAAGCAAGAGGATCACTCACTTTTGGTGCCAAATAAACTGACCTTCCAGAAAAATGGGACCCACTGGAGTGAGTGATTCTAAATTAGTGGATTTTAGAAGTAAATGTAATGGAGTGTGCATTTGAGAGTAATAATAACACACTTACATGGTATTTGCCAATTTGAGAAAAATATTTTACATACATTAACTTGTTTAATCTTCATGATTAAGAACAACTGAAGACTAGTGAGAAAAATACTGAATTGTACCTAGGTCTTGGTATATTTAAAACTCATGAGTGAATTTGCATTTCATTTAAATATTCAACTTAGTAGACATTGATGTCAAAGCCAAGCTGCTTTTCATAAAGAGTTCCATTCTGTTTTCCTTTGTTTTGTTTTGAGACAGAGTCTCACTCTGTAGCCCTTAACTCCTGAACTCAAGAGATCCCCTTGCCTCAGCCTCCTGAGTAGCTGGGACTATAGGCATGTACCACTACACTCCGCTAGTTTCTCTATTTTTAGAAGAGAAGGAGTCTTTCTCTTTCTCAGGCTGGTATGGAACTCCTGAGCTCAAGGGATCCTCCACCCCTCTGCCTCCCAAAGTTTTGGATTACAGGCATAAGCCACTGCCCCAGTCTCTCTGCCTCTTTTCTCTACAGTTCTCTCATAAGCCTGACCCTATTCTCCCTGGATGTTTCCATTCCTTTCCAAGGCTTCAACTCTCATTTGTGTGCTAATGATTCCCAGCTTTTGTTGGCAGCCCAGACCTCTCCCTGAGCCCATACTCACATACCTAGTTGCCACCATAGCATATCTGCCTAAGTGCCTCAAACACAACACTGAAGTCTTTCTTGTGCTCTTCCCTATATTTCTCACCTGAATGAGTAGCATTTCCACACACCTAGTCACCTAAGCCAGCCACCTGTGAGTCCTCTTCACTTTCTATTATGCCAACATTTGAATCCAGCCTGGGCCTACCAAACAACAATGACAAATACAACCAAAAAATAGCCAGATGTTGGGGCAGGGGCCTATAGTCCCAGTTACTTGGGAGGCTCAGGTAAGCCCAAGAGTGTGAGGCTGCTGTGAGCTGTGACACCACAACACTCTACCCAGGGTGACAGCTTGAGATTCTATCTCAAAAATAAAAACTGCCCCTTCTTACTAGCAGAAATGAATATACTACACATACCAATCTAGCATGATGGCACATGCCTGTGGGGCCAGTTACTCAAGAAGCTGAGAGAGGAGAAGGAAGCAAGACGATGGCCAAGTAACTTCTGGGAAGAGAAGACTCCAGGCATCTCTGGCTTGCGGGCACTGCCTAGAAACATCCCTCTGGGGACACAGGGAGACAGACAGAGACTTCTGGATGCCAGGACAAGGACAGAAGCAGTGGAGAACTGGCAAGTGGTTGCATTCATTCAGTCTGAGGCTGTGGTTGCCACAGCTGTAATTCCAAAAGCAGTGAGATTGCGAACAGAGAAAGCCTTCCCTGTGGTCTGTTTTGCTTTTATGGAATTGGGTACTTGGTTGAACTACCTTGGGAGAACTTGGGTGAGAGTGTGGATGACTTTTAGTGTTGTCTACGGCCCCAGACTGAGCCACCAAGCTGGAATGGAGCTAATATTGTTCAGCTGTGGGCCAAGGGCAGCCATTGTGGGATAACTGCCCCTGCAGGCTCTGCCTTCAGGGTTGCAGAGCAAGGCTCCAGCTGGAAAACCTTGGGCAAGTGAACTAGTGACTGAGAAGTACCAAAGGCCATGACTGAGATGCTGAGGAAGATCAGAGATTTCAGTGTTTGGCAGTAGCAGGGCTGCCTTGTAGCTTCAGTCCTCAGGGGCATAGAGTGAGACCGGTTTTGGTGCACCGGATAAGTGGGCAGCCGGTATAGGAGAGATCCCAGCAACAAGTGCTTTCCTGGGAAAACTTCTGCTTAGCCAAGGTTAATGGTTTAAAGTGTCTTTTAAGCAGGCTAAGGAAAGATTTAGGATCTCAACCCTGTGGGATTTGAGAAATCAGCAGAGGCCTCGAGTCTCCATCTCATACAACTGTATCAGCATTGTGATTAACATCTCATAAACCAGAAGATCACCTGTTGCCTAGACAATATTCAGCAAGGTTTATATGCTGCTTTGGTTTTTGTTATTTATTTCAACATTTTCACTCTAGATTTTTTTTCTTTCTTTCTTTCTTCATTTTTCTAGTTTAAATATGATTTTCCATTGTTGCCTTCTTAAATAATAAGAACTTCATTTTTGCTAGTGTTTCTGCCCCTATTATTTGATATCTTCCCCAAATTTTACCCCCTAAAGTTTTCGGTTTGTTTCTTTTGGTTTGATTTATAGTATTTTTGTCTTTCTTCCCTATTTGGTGGAGTTGGGGTGCTATATTTGAACAGGCTGGCAAAGAGCTGCTGACCTCAAGGGAACCACCCAACCTGGCATCCCCAGAGGTTGGGGTTTTTAAGGTTGTGTTAAAGTACCCTACTATACACCTTTATTACTCCTGTCTCCCTCCTTCTGTGCCTCTCTTACTTTTGTCAATATTCTATTTTACTCACCCCCTCTCCTTTCTATTTTTTCTTTTTTAAAAAATATTTTTCCGTTCTTACTCCTCAATCTTCTCATCCTTTTGCTCCTGTACCAAAAGGACTCACCAAAGCCTTGGGCCAAAGGCATGGTAACTTAAAGAGCAAGAGGAAGTAAAAGGAAAATTAGGGTGAGGAAACAGATAAAAGAAAACTCACATGAGGAAGAATCAGCAGAATAATCCTGGCAACATGAAAAACCAGTCCAGAGAAACCCCTCCCTCCAAGGGACCATAAGGTAGCTCCTGCAGAGGATTCCACCTATAAAGAAATGTTAGAAATGACAGAAGGGGAATTTGAAATAAAGATGATAAAAACAATGAAGAAAATTGCTGAGAAAGTGGAAAATAACCAAAAAACAATTTAAAAATTGCTGATAAAGGGGAAAATAACCAAAAGGAAATCCAAAAACAGACTCAAATAAGACATGTATGATATGAAGGATATAGAAAGGATATAGCAAAGCTGAAGGAATTGAAGCAATTAGGGAACTTAAAGATGCAACAATGGATTAGACCATGCAGAAGAAAGAATCTCAGACGTAGAGGATAAAGCTCTTCAGACATCCCAGATAGTTAAAAAGGCATAAAAGAAGAGAGAGAAAGCAGAACATTCACTGATAGAATTATAGGACTTTATGAAGCATTCAAACATATGAGTTACATGTATATCAGAAGGAGAAGAAGAATGCCCCTGAGGAATGGAAGCCATACTAGAGAATATTATAAATGAAAATTTACCAAATATCACTAAAGATTCTGAGACATTCCTTTCAGAGGGATATTGCACCCCAGATCACCTCAACTTTAATACAGCTTCTCTAATAGACACATTGTGATGAAACTGTCCAAAGTCAAGACAAAAGAAAAGATATTGCAGGCTGCCAGGAGTAAGTGCTAATTGACCTACAGGGGCATATCCATCATGGTGACTGCAGACTTTTCTACTGAAACTTTTCAAGCCAGAAGACATCAGGTCATCTACCTTTAATCTACTTAAACACAATAATTTCCAGCCCAGAATTCTATATCCTCCTAAGCAAAGGTTTAAAATTGATGGAGAAATCAAATTTTTTATTGATATGCAAACACTGAGGAAATTTGCCACAACAATACCAGCTCTATAAGAAATACTTCAACCTTTTCTACACAGTGACCATCACAATGGACCACTAGCACAGTAAGCACCCAGAAATTAAAGGACAGAACCTAGCTTCCACAATGATGCAAAAGACAAAGTTAAGTAATGGTCTTTCACAAAATAAGATGAATCAAATGCTACCACGCTTAACAATTGTTTCAATTAATGTTAATAGCTTGAATTACCCCCATTGAAGTGGCACAGATTGGCTAATTGGATTAAAAAACACAAGCCTGGGAGGGAGGCAAGATGGCTAATGGAAGCCAGCTTTTGGCAGAGGCTCCTGTCCACAGGGAGAAAGGATGGCCAGAAATAACCCAATAAAGCTAAAGATTAGAAGTTGAGCTTAGAGAGGATCAGTAGGTTCACATTACACCTGCTGTGACAAGCTAGGACACCAAGGAGACAAACTTCAGGTACAAAGCCCATCCCAAAGAGGACAGGAATCCTTCCCCTCCATCCACCAGGAGAGTGGCTTGAAGTGAGTAGAGAACAGAGGAGACCTTTTGTTTCACCAAGGGGAGAAAACAACTGAAGGCTGGGACTCCCTCCATGGACAGATAACCTTGCAAGCCCAGGCAGTCTCTTGCTTGGGCCAAAAGTTGATCTAATATTCTCCCTATTTTCCTGAACTCCCAACCCACCCCTCCCTCCTCTCCTGGCAGTCTGGAAGACTACCCACTACAAAATCTAGAGCATTTGGCAGATTTCCGCTAGGGCAGGGCACCTCATGAGCCATAGGACAGTTGCACTGAAACTACAACTTTAATAGAGGTGGGGAGTTACAAGGAGAGAGAGACTTGACCCATATTGGAAAGAGCATAGCTTGGGTCCCATGCTACCAACCATTGGGACTATAGCCCACTGGCTCCCTGGCTCAGCAGCCCATTGTGGGCAGTTCAGTTCCCTGCCAGGCTTCTGCAACCAGCAGCCACAGCAGAGACTCCCACCTGGCTCCTGTGATCCATGCAGCCCACGGCCAGCAACTACTGCCTGGCTCCTGAGACCCACAGCCCGCAGCTGGTGACTTCTGCCAGGCTGCTGCAAACTGTGGCCTGCAGCTGGCAAATACCACCTGGCCCCTGCAACCTGCAGCCCATGGCCTGTGACACCCACCCAGCTTCTGTGACCCATGGCCCATGGCCAGGGACTTTCACCAGCTCATGGGACCTGTGTGGCCCATGGCCAGAGAATCCTCCCTCCAGGTCCCTGACCTACTGGCTCCTGAGACCTGAGGCCAGTGGCTGGGGACTCCAACCCAGCCCCTGAGACCCATGGCCCATGTTCAGTGACTCCAACCCAACTCCTGTGACCTGCAGCCCAGAGCTGGAAACTCTGCCCTTTGGCTCCACACCCAGCTTGTGAGACCCACCACCCACAGGCAGTGACTCCTGCCTGCCACCTGCAACCACTGAGCTCCCCAAGGCCAGCAACTCCTTCCTCTGCTTCCTGCCCAGCTCCTGTGGCCTGAGGCTGGGGGGAAGTGGCTCTGCCCTCTGGTACCCTGCCCAGCTACTGTGACTCTTGCATGGTGGCAACACCCTCCAGCTCCCTGATGGCTCCTATGACCTGCACAGAGCAGTACCCCAGACTGGCAGCACCACCCCTGACAGTGGCAGCACCTCCCATGACAATGGTGAGAACTCCACGGTCCCTCCCACTGGGGTCAAATTGAGCTGCCAGTGGATCACTGCTACCTAGATGCTAAAGACCTTTTGAACTCTCCCACCTGATCGGTGTTTGTGTTGACCAGGACAATTGGTTTGGAACTCTTGACCTGGGCCAATCACCCAGGGACCCACCAAGGTTGTACCCTGGTTATGTTCTTGTGGGAGTGTGGGATTCTCCCCTTCCCGTTGTCACCTGTGGGGCAGCAGGGCATCTTAGTTTATATGTCTCCACAGCTGTGATTCCAGCCCAAAGCCACTGATTCACTAGGATTGAACACAGACTAGCTGAATACTGGTCAGCACTATCTAGCCAAACCACACCAAGCAGGTGCCCAGATTTTCAGGCAGTAGTTCTGAATGGAACCTTTGTAAAGCTCTAAGGGATAAGCTGCAATCACCAGTTCCAGTGTTTTGGTAAATGGCTATTGTTACAACTCCAGGAGCCCTCAATTCAATTTAACTTGCCAGATTCTCTAGCCAAATGGTGAAAAATAATCATGGGGCAGAATCAGAGGAAAAGCTTTGGCAACATGAATAATCAGAGTAGATCATCTCCCCCAAGGAATGACAAAGGAGACATAACAGAAGATCCCATTCATAAACAAATGGCTGAGATGTCAGAAATCAAATTCAGAGTTTGGATTGCAAATAAGAGTAACAGAATGGTGGTAAAGATGAAATTAGAAATTCAAGGAGCAATTCAAAAGATGTCTCTAGATGTGATAGACTCCCAACCCATCTCTTCTCCTCTGCTATGACCTGTCCTGCGTCTTAGCACAGAGGATACCAGAAAAAGTCCTCCAAGTCTACACTACTCATTTTACTGTAAAGGGAAAATTCCATTTCTGATTCTCAGGAATGAACCATTGTGGCATCTCTTTATCTATTTGATGCAGTAGTGCATTGATGGTGCACCTCTTCTCTGAAGGTACAGTGATGCTACTTGAGCAAATAATGGAAAATCATTAGCAGTGCTACAAATCTTTGTGGCATGGTATGAGCCCATTGTCAATGTTTTCAAGGGAGGCATCTTATAAGAAACGCATGGTCGATACTGGGGGCAAGATGGCCAACTGGAAGCAGCTTCCACCAGAGGCTCCTGTCCAAAAGGAAAGATAACCTCCAGAAACTGCCCAATTGAGCTGAAGACTGGGAGCCCAGCCAAAAGAGAGAAGTGATAACTGCAGGTCACCTCTGCTGAGGCAAGCTGCGGCTCCAAGAAACCAAGCTTCAGTCAGAAAAATTGAACTAAAGTTTTCTGCCATTCTGAACTTCCAGGACACCCTTCCCCCCTTACCTGATGCACCAGAATCCTGACCTCTGCTGAAACTCAGGGAGGAGGACTGGAGCAGTACCCACTGTCCTCATCTGCTGCACCAGGCAGCCCTCCAGGTAAGAGACTCTGGGGCCCCACCGAGCCCCCACCACCCAGGCCAGGGACTCCGCCCAGAACCGTGGGGCTCCACTCTGCCCCAGCGAGCCCACCATCAGCTGTGGATGGGGATTCCACCAGGACCCCCATGCGGCTCCAATCCATGCGGCACTCGGCCTAGACCCACTGCCCGCAGAGGCCAGGAACTCTACCAAGACCACTGTGCAGCACCAATTGGCACCCCACCGGGCCTTGGCCCACCGCCAGGAATGGACAGGAACTCCGCCAGGACTCCCACGTGGTGCCAATATGTGCCCTGCCTGCCCTCGGTCTGCGCAGCCCCGCCAGGCTCCAATCCGTACCCCAGGCCCGTAGCCCACAGAAGCCAGGAACTCCGCAGGGACCTCCATGCAGCCCCAATTGGTGCTCTGCCGGTCCTTGTCCTACTGCCAGCTGCGGCGAGGATCTCTGCTGGGACTCCCGCGCAGCTCTGATCTGTGATCCACCAGGCCTTGGTCCGCTGCCTGCTGTGGCCAGGGACTCCACTGGAACCCCGGAACAGCCCTGATTGGCGTACCCCAGGACCTTGGCCTGCTGCCCACTTCAGCCAGGGACCCTGCTGGGACCACCATGTGGCTCTGATCTGCGCTCACTGGGAATAGGCCTACTGCTCGCAGCAGCCAGGGAATCTGCCAGGCTTCAGCTCGTCACCTGCCGTGGCCAGGGACTCTGCTGGGACCCTGGTGGTGGGTGTCCGCCTGCCGCTCACACCAGCCAGGGACTCTGCAGGAACCTGCTAGGCCTCCACCTGCCTGCCCAGAACAGGAACTCCAGGAGCCGCACAACCCACCTCCACCCCTACCTCTCTGAATCCACACCAGTTCCACCCATCTGGCCGGGGACTCAGGAGGCTGTGCGACCCATGCCCTCCTTCCAGACCTCCTCTCAGCCAGAGTCTGCTGGAGGTGTGGGCTACCTTTGCAAAGGCCACCAGGTGCTGGGCTCTCCCAGAACAGCATGCACCATCCCACGCCCTGCTGCTTGATCAGGGCATGCCACACTATGGAGCTGCTCCCACAGCCATAACTCCCTGGGTGGGGTGGTCCCAGAGGAGCTAAACAGGGTCACTCCCTATAAAGATACAGCAACAACAGAGTGATCCTCCCGGGGTCTGATGGGGGAGAGAAACCTCCCCAAATCTGAGGACGGTCATAGGCAACAGGGAAAAATAATCATGACGTAGAATCAACAGAAAAACTCTGGCAATATGAATAATCAGAGTAGATCAACTCCCCCAAGGAATAACAAGGTAGATACAGCACAAGATCCCTTGCATAAGCAAATGGCTGAGATGTCAGAAGTTGATTTCAGAGTCTGGATAGAAAATAAGATCAGCACAATGGAGGAAAATATGGAATTAGAATTTCAAGCAATAATCCAAAAGATGAACCAAAAGAT
>CAUYON010087374.1:0-11782 GCA_963573935.1 Arctocebus calabarensis
TGGGACTACAGGCACCCGCCACAACGCCTGGCCATTTTTTGGTTGCAGCCGTCATTGTTGTTTGGCGGGCCCAGGCTGGATTCAAACCCGCCAGCTCAGGTGTACGTGGCTGGCGCCTTAGCCCATTGAGCCACAGGCGCCTAGCCGAAACACTGGTTTTAATGCTGTGTTTTCAGTTGTCCATTTTAAAGAATATTAGCTTCTGTTATAAACAGATTATATTCAAATTAAATACTAAAAAATGAGATTTCAATGTTTGACAATAGCAACATTTCATAAAAGGATATCTTCAAAATTAAACTTATAAATTATATGAAGATTAATATGTCTCAGAAGTGCACAGAAATGAGCAATGACCCTAATATAATGAAACTGAGGAGACTTGCCATTCCCAATAATCTTGTTATTATACTCTAGTACTTGGTGGTGCATTACTTCAGCCACTGTGCCTGCCTTGGACCAAACGCTCCTCTTGGAGTGAATACACAGTGGTGACCAAAGATACCTATAGTTCCCGTCATAATGTAGTTTACCATCTAGTAAGGGAGCTAGACGATACTTGAATGAAAAGAAACATTATGGGCGGTGCCTGTGGCTCAGTGAGTAGGGCGCTGGCCCCATATACCAAGGGTGGCGGATTCAAACCCAGCCCCGGCAAAACTTCAACAACAAAATAGCCGGGCGTTGTGGCAGGCACCTAGTCTCAGCTACTCGGGAGGCTGAGGCAAGAGAATCACCTAAGCCCAGGAGCTGGATGTTGCTGTGTGACGCCACAGCAGTCTAATGAGGGCGATAAAGTAAGACTCTGTCTCTACAAAAAAAAAAAAAAAAATTAGTCTAAATATATAGTTTCAAATTGAGGTGGGTACATAACGTGAAAAGAAAGAATAGAATGTTACAGGGAGAATAACATGAGGAAAACCTACTTTGATTGGGTGGTCAGGGAATATCGATCTGCAGAAATAACATTTAAGCTAAGACCTAAAGGATGAGAGGGACCAGCTGTGTGAAAAACGTTTCAGGCAAGAGTGAACAGTGAGCAAAAAGGATCTGAGCAGGCAAGGACTTGTTCGAGGAGCTGAGAAAAGATCAGTAGCTGGAACATAGTACCTAACAGGGAAAACGACAAGGCATGAGGTTGAAGAGATAGGTAGGCAGAGCCTGAATAGCCTTGCAGACTCTGGTAAAGGGCTTGGTTTTTATTCTTTGAAAACAATGAAGGGTTTAAAACAAAGGAAACACTATGCCCCAATGATTGTGATTGTTGAAAATGGATGGATAGCCACATCTGTAGTACCACCTCAGTCCTTACCCTTACCTCTTCTGCAGAGCTGTGTAACCATCGGACTCTTAAAGTTTTGTGAATTTGTACATCTCTCTCTAAGACCCAGAAAAGGCTTGTTTCCAAGAGACCTACGGATGGCAATAATACCAAGAAAGTATTTTCCATTTTTATGTCGAACTAAGGCTTTGATGGAAATATGGTTCTCTTGTCCAGTAAAATGTGGGGGGAAAAAACACTAAATTTTACCAGTGATCAAAAAAATGCAAGTTAAAACAGCAATATGATATAATTGCTTCTGCTTATGAAACTGGGAGTTTTTTTGTCTGGGCACAGTGGCTCATACCTATAATCCTAGCACTCTGGGATGTCGAGGCAGGAGGATTGCTTGAGCTCAAAAAGTTTGAGACCAGCCTGATGTAGAGCGTGATCCCCTCTCTACGGAAATAGAAAAACTAGCCAGGTGTTGTGGCAGGTGCCTGTATCCCAGCTACTCAAAAGGCTAAGGTAGGCGGATCACTCAAGCTCAAAGAGTTTGAGGTTGTTGTAAGCTATGATGACGCCATGGTGTACTCTACTCAGGGTGACAGTGTGAGACTCTGTCTTAATCAATCAATCAATAAGAACTGGGAAAAATTTTTTAAACATGTAATAAAATTGGCACACATTATAAATACATGTGTATTTATACTCACAGGTTGTGAAGAGACAGATACTTTTTTGCACTATTACTGGGAATGCATATTTGTACAAGTTTACAATCCCTTATCTAAGTAATTATGACCAGATATGTCCAGAATTCTGAATTTTTTGGATTTTATAAAGGCAACACAGGGACTTCTATTTATGAGCAAGATGAACTTGAAGTTTCTTGCAGGGAAAATATATAAAATAATGCTTCTTAAGTAAGACATTGTACTTCAGTCAATAAAAAAATAGTGATCGTTGAAGGACAAGAAACAAATGACATAAATGCTAGGATTGCCCCCATATTACTGCCTAGAAGAAGCTTACAAACCACTACTCAGAGGAAGAGCCCAGGTAGAACCTATCAGACTCTCTGGGTCAAGGAGACAGAGCTAGGAGTCTAGGAAGCCAAAGTGACTAAAGTCCACAAGGATGTTGGACAGGAGAGAGCCACACAAGGGAGAGCTCCAGAGCTGCAGAAGGGGACTTTGTTCGGTGATTACTCACCCATTTGTGTGAGGAAACTATTTGAGAGAGTTAAAATTTAAAAAAAAAAAGAGGTGCCACCTAAAAAGATTAGATGAGTTAGTGTCCCAAACTAACACATAGGCAAGAATAACGACTATATATCTACTAGCTAGCTTGGAAAACTTTGTAATGCATAGGGCAGTATGAGAATGCTAATAAAGTCTGTGCCTCAGTAGTGTGGAAAAAATAAGCCCTGACTAACTACTGCTTTGATCCCATCTAACAAAGCTTAAAAGCAAAATCTAAAAAGAGCAAAACTATTTTCAAATATTTAGACCATATCCCAAACCAAAGCTCAAGATATACCGAGAATTATAAAATTATCCAATATTCAACAAGGTAGAATTCACAGCATCTGACATTTGGCCAGAAATTATCAGGCATGCAAAGAAGCAGGAAAATACAGGTCATAATGAGGAGACAAAAACAAACAAAAAAAAATTCCATTAAAAATGACCCAGCAATGATAGAATTAGTAGACCAAGACCTTTAAAGTTATTGTAATTGTATTCCACATGTTAAAGAAGCTAAAGGAATGTGTTCAATAGAGACATGGAAGTTAGAAAATGCCAATAGAACATCTAGAGATTAAAACTGCAGAGTCTGAGAGGGAGAGCACACTAGATGAGACTAACAGCAGAATGTGCATGGAGAACAAGCAATTAGTGGACTTAACTATGTAGCAATAGAAGGCATTCCAACTCAAACACAGAAAGAAGAGAAATGAAATACATCATCAGGGAACTTTAAAACAACTTCAAGTGCCCCAATACATATCTAATTGGAGTCCTGGAAGAAGCTGCGGTAGAGAGAGTACAGAAAAAGTCTTTGAAGAAGTATACTAGAGTTCCAATTGCAGTGATGGCACAGTAGCCTATATTGAATGAACCTTTCTGCCAATAACAATTATGAAGTCTAGACGAAATATGAAAAAAATAAATAAAACATTGTTTGGAAAACAACTGGAAGTAGGCAGAAACTGCAGGGAACACAAACTTTGAAAGAAGGGAAGCAAACTGGAGGAGCTCTACATTTAACTAGCTTTTCCCTAGGGTACTTCTTGGTTTGCCTGGCAGTACTGGAAAAAAAGCATGCATAGAAAGTAGCATTCTTACTGGGATTAAGAAACAGAGGTCAAAATTCAAGGCACTAAAGCAGCTCTAAATTGAGGGGGGGGAAGTTTCAAAAGGGGGGTGTCATAGAGGAAAGATCCTGAATTTTTCTTTACAGGTTTCCAAATTGCATATAAGCAAAGGTTCTTACTTTCTTCAAGAAACCCAGCAGAAAGCAGCATCAGGAGAACTAAAAAACTAAGCAAAAATGTCAGCAGATGCATACTGCTAAGTTTTGAATGTAAATGCTGCTATGTTAGAGGGATTAATAAATACCTTAGGCTCGGTGCCCTTTAGCACAGTGGTTATGGCACTAGCCACATACACTGAGGCTGGCAAGTTTGAACCTGGCCCAGGTCAGCTAAACAATGACAACTGCAACAAAAAATAGCCGGGCATTGTGGTGGGTGCCAGCTACTTGGGAGGCAGAGGCAAGAGAATTGCATAAGCCTGAGAGTTTGATGTTGCTGTGAGCTGTGACACCACAGAACTCTACCGAGGGTGACATAGAGAGACTCTGTCTCAAATAAATACATACATACATACCTTAAATTTTGTGTTGAAATTGTCCAAGGGTCATCATTAAGGACTAACAGCTTTCCAAAGCCTAAGGGCAAAGCAAAATAAACCTACCAAAGCCGAAGCCCAAACTATCATAGAATCAATAGGAAGAAGGAGGAAAACCTATAATTAAGAGAAAAAGCATCAATAGAAGCAAGTGTTGAAATTGCCCAAGGGCCATCATTAAGGACTAACAGCTTTCCAAAGCCTAAGGGCAAAGCAGAATAAACCTACCAAAGCCGAAGCCCAAACTATCATAGAATCAATAGGAAGAAAGAGGAAAACCTGTAATTAAGAGAAAAAGCATCAATAGAAGCAGACCTATGAATGACCCAATTGTTGGACTTGGCAGGTAAGGACTTTATAGAAATTATAAATACGTTAAAAGACTCGGGAGGCTGAGGCAAGAGAATCGCCTAAGCCCAAGAGCTGGAGACTGCTGTGAGCTGTGATGCTACAGCACTCTACCAAGGGTGATAAAGTGAGAGACTCTGTCTCTACAAAAAAAAAATATATATACATTAAAAGATATAGAGGAAAAGATTAGTAGGATGACTGAAAACATGGAAGAAATCTTAGCACAGAAATGGAAACTGAAATAAAATCAATATTCTAGAGGTAAAAAACATACATAAAATGAAAATTTTATTAGATATCCATAGCATTTTTAACCATGAGAAAAAATGAGTAAATTTGAACACAGTTTAATAGAAATAATTGTAACTGAAACACAGTTTCAGTGAGGTGAAAAGAATTGAAAAGAAAAGTAAAGAGAGCTCTTGGCATCTGTGGAACAGTGCCAAGAAGTCTGGCATATACGGGGTAGATGTGACGTTCATGTGCAATTTAAATTAGTTTACTATTTTATTAATTTAGTTTACTTTTTAAATTGCACATGAACTTTATGTCTACCCTACATATATAATTTTAAATATAGGTAATATGAATATTGTTGATATATTTGTGCATATGTGCCTGTCTGTGTGTGGAACATGAGGAGAAAGAGAATAGGGCCTGGAAAAGTTTGAACTAATAATGTATGAAATTAAACCAAATTTAGTAAAAAACACTAACCATAGATCGAAAAAGCTCATAAAACCTCTAGCACAGTGGCTTTCAACCTTTCTAATGCCGTGACCCTTTAATACAGTTCCTGAGGGTCGCAACCCACAGGTTGAGAACCACTGCTCTAGCAGGATAAATATAAGGAAAACCACACCCAGACACATCATAGTCATAATTAAACTGCTGAAACCAAAGACAAAGAAGAAATCTTAAAAAGAACCAAAGATAAGACGATAAGAATGATGGCTGACATCTCATTTTTAAAAAATGGAGGCCAGAAGACATTAAAATGGCATCTTGAAAGCGGTAAAAGAAAGGTAATGTGGTGCCTGCATTGTATATCATACACCATTCCCAGTGTGGACTAGGGCAGCATCCCATAATCAAATGCTTTTAAAAGAGAAGACTGTGACAAACCTGCCTTCTGTTCAGGTCAGGTTCTGCTGATCTGCCAAAAACATTTCTGCCAAATGTTTTTAAAAAACAATCCTCTTGGTTTCAGAGCTTTTGGATTTTAGAATTATAGGAAGAGAGTTTGTGGACCCATTCTACTTTTCAGGAGAAATATTAGCAATACATAGTTTTAGATGTTACACCCTTAGGACAAGTGTTATCTATCAGGATTCTTTCTTTTTTCTTTTTTTTTTTTTCCCTAGAGTTCCATGGCCTTAGCCTAGCTCATGACCTCAAACTCCAGAGCTCAAATGATCTTCTTGTCTCAGCCTCCCAAGTAGCTAGAACTGCAGATACCCACCACAATGCCTGGCTAATTTTTATATTTCTAGTAGAGATAGGGTGTGGCTCTTGCTCAGGCTGGTCTTGAACTCCTAAGCTCAAAGGATCCTTCCTCCTCAGCTTCCCAGAGTGTTAGGATTACAGGTATGAGCCACTTATCTCTAGCCTTATCAGGATTCTTATAACAACATTATTAATAATTTAAAAAATTGAAAACAATCTAAATGTCTCAGTAGCTCCTAGTTGGTTGAATTAGTTATGGTATGTTGGTACAATGAATGAACCACTTTGTAGCCATGAAAAGCCACATTATAGAAGGATACTGATATAATGAAGTAAATAGTCATAACATGCAATATAAAGAGATCACAGAACGGTGTGATTCCAAATGTTAATAGCAGATATTGCTGCATTGTTCATAATTTTTATTTGTTTTGTTTATTCTGTTGTATTTTCTAAAATTCCATCAGTGAACATGTATTCCTTTTGTAACCAGAAAGATTAAGGCTTTTTTTTTAAAAAAAAGCAATATAAAGGGTTGCTTTTAAACTTCAGGTCAGATTGCTTCTCTAAGTCTAAAATTGTTTTACTAACAAAGATCACAAAAAGTTCATTTTTAAGGCCATAGCATAGTGTATCATTCATATCCTCAGATCTAGTGTTTGCTCATCTGGATTTAAAGTGCCTCTTTTAAGCTTCATTTCCTAAGGCATTTCCAGAAGGAATCCTGTTAAGTGAATAAAATAAGACCTTTCATGAAGGATGCTGAACTATTCCTGTTACCTCTGACTTAATCTCTGGAGAACAGCCTTCTCAGATAAATTGTCCACCACCACATCTAGTTCTTGGCTTGTTTTTTAAAAGTCTGCAGATTTTTTCATGAGGTCATTTTTGAAGCTTAAATATCTACTTTGCTTTGAAAATCTACTTTCTCCCTTTTCAAAAAGAGCATACCAGGAGTTAAAATTGGATCATTTTTAGCAAGCTACATCATACATCTGGAATAAATTCCAGAGTATTAAAGCCATGGTATGTTATAGCAAAGACTGTCAAGTCTAATTTTTGCAGACCTGCTGAATCTGAAAGGGCAGTCTGGACAGCCAGTCGTTTGATCACTGAGGCTAAGGTATTTTTCTGAAGTTATTCTTAAAGTCAGAGGGAGAAAGCAAAAAGGCCTGTGACATGGTCCTGCTTGAATAGTGATCCCACAGTGATAGGAAATATCTTTGTCATCTGTACTATAGGCTCTTATAATTAGGTTGTGATAGTTGAGATCTTGATTGCAATTGCTTACCCACTTCTTACACATCTTCTACCTCATTTTAGACAGATGATATCTAGTAGCTATCAAACTAGAAAAGTAGAAACTACTTATTAATAAGTATATTTTCCCTCATAAACTAATAAATTAATATTCCATTTTCATATGGTAGTCTTTGTATACTTAGTGTTTGCTAAAATTCACTGCTAAAAAGCATGTGAACTAGGAATTTTCACTGTGGAAACTATTTGATAACAAATTTAATTTATTTAATAGATATTAGACTTCATATTTTCTGTCTTGGATCCATTTTTGTAAGTTCTGTTTTTAAGGAATGTGTCCTTTTCATTTAATTTGTCAAGTTTATTAGCATTAATTTATTCATATAGGCTCTTAGACTTTTTTTTTTGGCTAGTCAAGTGAAGCAGTAGGAGTGGAGAAGAAACAAAGGAATCTGTAATTGGTTGTGATCAAACAATAGGGTTCTTACTATTTTTTAATTTCTGTAAATGTTGCAGCATGTTGTAATATATCTTGATAATTGATATTCTCTTTTTTATCAATGTTAATAGCAGTTTATCAATTTTGTTGATCATTTCAAAGAACCAATTTTTGGCTTTGTTAATTTTCTCTGTTTTATTTGATTTTTTTTCCATTGGTTTTTTTTCTCATTATTTCCTTTTTTTCTACTTTAGTTTTACTTCAATCTTTTTTTTGTACTTTTTTAAATTGGAAACTTAGGTCTTTTATTTTAAACTTTTCTTATTTCCCTTTATAGCATATAAAGCCATAAGTTTCTTTCTAACCATTGTTATGGCTACATCCTACAAAATTCCTTAAATGCTTTATTAAGGTAATAATTGATGTGAACTGCACATGTATAAGGTGAACAAATTTGACATATCTATACATCTGTGAATGTATCACACCAAAGATGTACTCAGATCCTCCCTTCTGTTCCTTCTGTAACCACTGATTATCTTTCTGTCACAATAGATTAGTTGGCATTTTCTAGAATTTTAGATAAATGGAACTATTTTTATTTACTTCAGAACTTTATCTGACTTCTTTCACTCAGCATAATTATTTGATATTTATATTATTGTATCAAGAGTTCATTCTTTCTTACTGCTGAGCCATGTTTCATTTTATAGATGTACCATAATTTGTTTATCATTTACCTGTTGCGAATATTCATAATTTTCTAGTTTCTGGCTAATAAAGGTAAAGCTATTGTGCAGATTTGCATGTAAGTCTTTGTATGGACTGGACATAAACTTTCATTTCATTTGGGAAATAGCTAGGAATAGAATGTCTGTCTCATATGACACATGGATGTTTATCATTTTAAGAAAGTTTGTTTTTCAAAGTAGTGGTACTATTTTCCTTTCCTACTAGCAACGTATGAGGGCTCCAGTTCTTCCATATCCTTGGGATAGTTAGTCATTTTATGTTTTTTTTAATTAAATCATAACTGTGTACATTAATGCATTTATGGGGGACAAGTAATTTTATATGATTTTATATACAATTTGGAATGCTTGTGTCAAACTAGTTAATATAGCTTTCACCTCACTTACTTAATTGTTGCGTTAAGACTTTTATACTCTACTCTTAATAGATTTGACAGGTGAAGTCAGTCATTTTAGTTTCAACTATTCTGATGGTGTGCAGTGGGTGTCTCGTAGTTTTAACTTGCATTTCCTGAATGACTAATATATGGAGCTTTTTTTTATGTGTTTATTAGCCATCTGTGTATCTTCTTTGGAAAAAGATGTGTTCAAATCTTTTGCTCATATTTTAATCAGATTGCTTATTTTTCCAGTTACTTTTAAGAGTTCTGTATGTATTCTTAATATGAATCCTTGATCATATATATCATTTGTAAATTTTTAATATTCTTTGGATTGTGTTTTTACTCTATTGATAATGTCATTTAACATGCAAAAGTTTATGAAGTCCAGCTTGTCTAATACTTTGTTATTGTTGCTTGTGCCTTTGGTGTCATAGCTAAAAAAAATCATTCCCAAATTCAGTGTTGTGAAACTGTTCTCTTGTATTTTCTCCTATGAGTTTTATAGTTTTAGCTCTAGCCTTTAGGTTTGTGATCCACTTTGAATTAACTTTTGTATAGAGTATAGGGTAAAGATCCAACTTCACATTCATTTGCATGTGGATATCCAGTTTTCTCAACATCATTTGTTAATGAGAATTTCCTTTCCCCCCTAAGTGGTCTTGACACCTTTGTCAAAAATTGTTTAACCATATATGTGAAGGTTTATTTCCAGGATCTCTATTGTGTTTGATTAGTCTGTATGTCTTTATGCCAGTACTACCTGTTTTGTTTACTGTAGCTTTGTAGTTAGTTTTGATATCAGGAAGTGTGAGAACTTCACTTAATTCTTTTTTCAAGATTGTTTTGGCTACTCATGGTCTCTTGAGATTCTATATGAATTCAGGATAGATTTTTCTGTTTCTTTTTTTTTTAATTTTTATGTTGTATTAAATCATAGTTGTGTACATTAGTGCAATCATGGGGTACAGTGTGCGGGCTTCATGTACAATCTGAAATATTTTCATCCAACTGTTCGACATAACCTTCATGGGATTGTCTTGTTTATTGTGTGAAAACATTTGTGTTCTGCATTTAATAGGTTTCACCTGTCCCTTCTAAGATGCACCCTAAGTGTGATCCCACCATTTGCCTTCTCTCTACCCACCCTCCCCCTCCCTTTCCTTACCCCTTTCCCCATCTTCTTGTGCTATAATTGGGTTATAGCCTTCATTGGAAAGCTATAAATTCACTTCATAGTAGGGCTGTATACATTGGATACTTTTTCTTCCATTCTTGAGATACTTTGCTAAGAAGAATGTGTTCCAGCTCCATCCATGTAAATATGAAAGAGATAAAGTCATCATCTTTCTTTAAGGCTGCATAATATTCCATGGTATACATGTACCACAAGTTATTAATCCATTTGTGGGTCGATGGGCACTTGGGCTTCTTCTATGACTTAGCAATTATGAATTGTGCTGCAATAAACAATCTGGTACAGATGTCTTTGTTATAATGTGATTTTTGGTCTTCTGGGTATTTACCAAGTAAAGGAATTATAGGATCAAGTGGCAGATCTAGTTTTAGATCTCTGAGAATTCTCCAAACGTCCAAGATTTAGCTAAGACCACAGCCCAATCAATACCTCGGTTATAGTCTGATAACTTTCTGAACAGAAGACCCAGGTAAGCTTGCTGCAGATTCCTGGCTCGTAAAAACTGTAAGATGGTAAATGTAGTTTTTGTTTTATATTAATAGACTATTGTTATATTTAACATAAAAATGGAGCAGATTAAATAAAGAATTTCCATATAGCCAGCCCCCCCATAATAATTTTCTCTATCATTAACATCTTGAATTAGTATGGTATATTTGTTATAGTTGGGGAACCAATAATATTACAGTGTCATTAACTAAAGATTGGTAGTTCACATTAAGGTTTACTCCTTGTAAATTTGTACAATTTGTTAGGTTGTACAATTTGATAGGTTTTGACAAATACACTATAACTCCTGTTATGGTTTCATGGAGAATTTTTTTTGTGGCTATAAAAATCTGTGCTCTGTTTATTCATGAATTCCCTCACTTTCCTGAGTCCCTGGCAGCAACTAATCTTTTCCTTTCAATTGTTTCTGCTCTATGGTTTTTCCTTTTCCAGAATTCTATTAGGTAAAACCACGAAACACATACCTTTTTCAGACAGGTTTCTTTCATTTAACAGTATGAATTTAAGGTAGTTCCATATCTTTGGGGGACCTGATAGCTAATATCTTTTTATTAATGATGTTCCATTATATGGCTGTACCAGAGTTTATCTCCCACACACCTGTTGAGGTACATCTTGGTCACTTCTAGTATTTAACAATTATGAAAACAACTTTTATAAATATTCATTTGTAGGTTTTGGAGTGGATATAAACTTTCAACTCCAGTGGGCAAATGCCTAGTAGTGTGATCACTAGATTGCTGAGTAAGACTATGTTTCCCTTTGAAAAAATTGATCAACTGCAGATTGTCTGTATAACTTCTATAATAAAATGTTCAAATCTTTTATCCATTTTAATTAGATTTTTTCTTATGATTGACTTCAAAGACATTTTCTATTTTTTTCAAATAAACCATTTAATAATATGACTTTTGCAAATATTTTCTACCTGTCTGTGGCTTGTCTTTTAATTTTCTTAAAACTTTTTTTTTTTTTGAGACCTGACTCAGCTTCCCATTAGAAGAATATTTTGCAGTAAAAAAAAAAATAAGTTTTGGGCGGCTCCTGTGGCTCAGCGAGTAGGGCGCCGGCCCCATATACCGAAGGTGGCGGGTTCAAGCCCGGCCTCGGCCGAACTGCAAAACAAAAAATAGCCGGACGCTATGGCGGGCACCTGTAGTCCCAGCTACTCGGGAGGCTGAGGCAAGAGAATCACTTGAGCCCAAGAGCTGGAGGTTGCTGTGAGCAGTGTGACGCCACGGCACTCTACCCAGGGCGATAAAGTGAGACT